>JAUZNJ010029766.1:0-15221 GCA_034780135.1 Jordanella pulchra
ATCAGCTGAGCTGCTGCCATCAACACCTTAGATCATAGATGATAGAGATGGGCCTGTTTTTCAGTGTTTAGTCCTGTTTCTCTCCTAGACAGAGCTATGAACTCAGCTTCTATTGGGACTAACTGGATCTGCTCTCTTTCATCCTTTGACATGAAAACTGACTCAGAGTTTGTCTGATTAACTGGTTCTTTCCCAGACAGAGACGCCTGTGGAGCTAGTTTACCGTTAGCTTTTCTGACATAGAAAGTATTTATAGATCAGTGCTTCTGTGATCATTTCATATGTCTGTTTTTAGGCCGCTCACACTGAACCTGGTTCTCCTGGAGGTTTCTTCCTGTTCATAGATAGTTTTTCTCTCCACTGTCTTCCCATGCTCAGTGTGAGGGATTGCTGACGAGTTAATCTAATATCTACCGTCTCTTTCTGCTCATCCAGGAGGGAATCTTGCAAAGTCAATCACTGGATGTATTCAGCTGGTTTCTCTTAGATAGAACCTTTGGACCTTTATTCTGACTGCATGATCTGGTTGATCTGGATCTATAAAGTGATCTGAGATGACATGATGTGAATTAGAGCTATAAAAATAAACTGTTGACCTAAAATATAGAAAAAATCTGCTAAAATTATTCTTTTTCTTACTGAGGCCTACAAACATTTTTTTGTCAGTGTGAATAATGACTTTAAAAAAGTGAATAGAGATAATCTGAGAAACACTTCAGGGAATTCTGGTAATGTCTTTGCAACCAATCTCTCAATGATCTGATATTTAATTTTTTTTATCTGCTCAGTAATATGGTTTCAAATAGTTTCATTACTTTAGGAGCCTTTTTGTTGCACAATCAGAAAGAAAAAAGTCATTTTATTCACCAGAATGTCTCGTATTTTTTTATATATTAATGAAAAATATTTTTCTTTAAAAGCAGATTATTTTCTTAAAATTCTCCACAAAGTTTTAGAAACTTGTCATTTTTCATTTCAGATATGGAAATGATTTAGATGGCATGAGATTTGACTTGTATTGGACAAATATAAACAAATATAAACAAACAAACAAATGTAAACAAATATATTATGGTCTGGCTCCAGAACTCAAAGAAGATGGATGGAAAACAGTCAGTCAAGAAGTTTGAAATATGATCACAGCATCCAGACCCCGATGGAGGAGAGGAAACTCAGACACTGTTCAGATTAAACACATGAATTCATTTTATTTGACAAATACAGAAAACTATAAAGTAGAGCTATGAGATGTTCAGGGACATGAATCCTCTCAGTAAACATGGCTTCTCTTCCTCCTCAGTTACACAGATTAAGACTCATAAATACATAAAGGACAGCATGTTGGTGAAAGGAGCCGATAAACAGGACAGAGCAGGTCTGGGTCAGGAGTATAAATACAAAAATACAAAGTGAGGATTTAAATGTACTGCTGTGCTGAGCGCTGAAGGTTTCTGTAGAGCCTCAATCATCAAACTTCCAGATTAAATGTCAGTTTTTAAAAAGCCAAAAAATCCTTTTTCTTGTAAAGGAGATTAAGTTTATCAAAATGTGCTTTAAGAGTCCCGACAAATAAAAAAACAAACAGAAAAAGAGATCTGAGCTGTTTTTAAAATCCAGATATGAAATAAGATATTGTTGTTTTTTCTAATGTTATCAGAATATTTACAGGAGAAAAAGTAAATCAGAGTATGGTGGCTGAGAAAGGTCATGTTGCATAATGCATCAGTGCCAGTAAAAAACATTCATCACTTTAATGCAGGCTGGTCATGTATGCAAACACTGAACCCTGCTGTCAAAATCAAACTGAGAAAGAATGGATCCCAGAAGCAAAATAAAGCTTAAAATCTTTTCTTTGTCAGCTTTGAAAGTCAGAAAGCTGAGAAATGATGTAAAAAATGAGCTAAAAGTTTAAGGTTTAGCTGTTTTTGGAACAGAGTGAATCCATGTAGAAAAACCATCATCAGATCTGTGGAAAATATTCAAACCTGTTTGTTGAGAACTTTACTCAACTTTCTAAGCTCTGTGACAGAAAAGCATGAAGTTAGAAGAAAAACTTTACAGTAAACTGAAGGAATCACAGAAAACAGTTTAAGTTCTTTGATTTTTTTTAAAATCCTGATTTATTTATATTTCCTTATGCAGATTTTAAAGAAATATTTGCTTCTCAATGCAAACTTAAAATCCATCCTTCAATTGTTTTTTAGGTGGATATTATAAATGTAGTTATAGAGTGAATTTTATTTGCAGTTAATTTTTAATTTGATTTAAATCAATACAATTATAAATGAGTCCATTAATTTATTGTGGAATTTGTTAAACCTGCTTTGAAATGAAACTTTTCTAGTTTGTTTTACGTTTGTGATTCAAACTACAGTCATTATAGTGTCTTTGATCTAATGTCTTTTTGCACATATTGTGACCCAAATGTGCAGGAAACGTGCTGAATAAAAGGACTGATTGATTAAATAATGAAGCCACATCCTAAAACATGCATTTTGTCTAACGGCCACCAGAGGGCGATAGCAGCCGGTGGAAAGCAGGGACGGGTCCATGCGTGGATGTAGGAGACATTCGTGGCCGATGCTGAGTCCTGATGGGACGTTTCTCTGAATGAACAGATTCTGTGAGGAATGAAGCATCTGGAGACCTTTGGATCAGAACATGTGGGATCAACAGAGACATGAAACAAGCTGCTTCAGGGAGGATGCAGCATGAACAGGAAATCAGCAGATTAATCTGAGGTTCAATGATCCAAACTTAGTCTGATGCAAAATAAACAAACTGAAGCTAAAACGATTTAAAGCAACACGTCAAACATGTTTGTCTACATTTCCAGTTTAAAAAAGGCACTTTTTTCTGTAAAGCTGATAAAAAGTACAGGTTGTTCGTACATAGCATCATCTGTAGGCACTGAAGTAAAACAGGAAACAGCTTTGGTCATCTGGAAGCATCCATTACTGTGAGGACAGAGTCTGGATGCTGCAGGTCTCTCAGGAGACGCGTCCCGGGAATATTGAGACGCTGAAGGCACATCTTGGACCCTGGAAGTCTGGAAAATCTTTTCACAATTGTTCTGGTTGCATTTCCTGTTGCTGCTCCCTGCAGGTCAACAATCAGTTTCCCTTTTTGTCTCCATTTCCTGCTTAGGCAGGCGGTGGACGGGGCCTACGCATGGCTGTGGACGGAGATGCTGGACAGGTCGTTCCGGATGATCTCGTTGACTGGAGGATGAAACAGAGATGAAGGGAAGTTAAACATCTTTAAAACGTCCAAGTTTTTAAAGAGCTGCAGAAAAAAAGTTTTTATGGATGAAATTCAAACAGATGATTAATTTATTATCCAAAACAAATAATGATCAATAAGGGCTGCGTGGGGAGCAGTCTGCAGGAAGAAGGTCCACGGTTCAATTCCCAGTCTAGGGTCAGTCTGCATGTTCTCCGTGTAAGCTCAGGTTCTCTCTGGGTACTCCAGCTTCCTCCCACCTCTACAAAGATATTTCTTTGGTTATTTTCTGTCTGTAAGTTGGCTTTAGGTGTCTGATGATAATTATTCTCCAAGTCTGGAAGCTGGACTCTTTAAAAAAATCCAAATTTAAACAGATTTAAACAGGAACAACATTTCCATTTTTTTAAAGAAATACATTTTACCTTCTATATTATCGTATTTATCTCATGTAAACATTTACTTTTCTGAACTGCATTCAGATTTTTTACCCGTCCATTCAGAATGATGTTGAAGGAGGACCATTAATCCCGTTTAACGGTTCTGGTTCTGTCGGATCACAGTCGGTCTCTGAATCTTTCAGATTCTGAGGAATCACCTTCGTCTGCCTGGATTCCGGGGATTTCCCTTCATTCACTGACAGGAAATCCTTTTGGACTTTAAAGCACCAGAGGAAGCAGGGGTACCCTTCCCCCAGTGACCCCCTCCCACCAGAAATAACACGTTTCCCTCCATAAAACATGGCGACAGTCCCCGGACGCCATAAAGACAAAGCAGAAGGTCAGCGAGGCTGAAAACGGATCCGTTAAAATGTTTGGCATCTTTTGAAGGTGGAAGCGCAGCGAAGCACCGAGCGACTGATCATCCTCAGCTAGAAGCTCCGTGCTTCGCTCCGTCAGTCTGACAGTGTGAAAACATCGAGGCAGAAAGACACCAGCCTGACCTGAGAGGAGCAGCTGGCTCCTCCTGTCGAACTGGGAAAGGTCATCAGGTCATCTGCAAACCACCAGGACTCTGTCCTTCTGTAGACAGAGATTTCCAGAGAGGAGAACATCTCAGGCATCTGCTGATCTGAACTGCTGAGCATAGTGGTGGAGGGATGATGCTTTGGGCTTGTTTTACAGCCAGAGGACCTGGAGGTCATTAAATGCACCGTTGATCAAAGGATCCTACAGCTTAATGTGAGTCCAGCAGCTGAAGATGAACCTGGTCGTCAAGAAAACAATGAAACAATGACCCCAAACACTGGATCCACAACAGAACACCTGCCCAGATGTTCCAGAGAGAGCAGAACCACCAGAGCAGCGACTAGAACAGCTTCTACAACCCGACCTTTCTGGACCTTCCACCAAACTTTGGCCAAAAATCTTAAAAGGACCAATAATGTTTAAAATGCAAAGAAAGAAAGAAAGAAAGAAAGAAAGAAAGAAAGAAAGAAAGAAAGAAAGAAAGAAAGAAAGAAAGAAAGAAAGAGAGAGAGAGAGAGAGAGAGAGACAGAGAGAGAAAGAAAGAAAGACGGCCGCTGCTCCTCTCCGCCCTGTTTGTCATCGTGTTGCCATGGTTCACTTCTCGCTGTTCCGCCACATTTTAAGGGGACGAACTAATTGAATGGAGAAAAAGTCGATTCATTGATCTCTAAGTGAGCGACCAACCAAGTCCTAAAAATAAAGCCAGCAGCTCTGCAGTCATTTGGGTCACATTGATTCGTCCTGCAGGTTCTGCCCAACTAGACCTGAGCTGGTTTATGGTCCAAAGGAACCTGGAGAAACCGGACCATGGGTAGAAAATCAAAAGGTTTACGTTTTAAACATCGGTTTTCATTTTTTTTTAAATGAAGACGTTTTAAATTTTTACAAACTTGATATTTTCACATTTTATTTTTTCACTTTTTTTATTCTACAAACTGCATCATTTCACATCTTCTTCTCTTCACCTCCAATTCAATCCAAACTCTCTCGACCAATAAAAACATTGTTTGTATCGTCCAGCAGACCAATGGGAACGCGTCTTCCCTCCTCATTCCAGAGGAGAGCCCGCCCCCAGAAATGGAGAGAAATTATGAAAACAGTTACATTTGATTATTAAAATAAAAAAGTGCAAAGTTATTTTAAAAAACATTCTTGATTAAGAAGTTTTTGTTGTTTTTTTAATCTCATTTCTGGATTAGATTTTTTGTTTCAAATTGTATTTTAATTTTATTTATTTTAAAGATGTTCCTTGTTTTTAACAGTAATGGAACAAAATTCGCTCTATAGAAACATCTATGAATAGAATCAATACAATATCAATACAGGTTGAGACAAAACCAGAGAGGGAGCTATGAGCGCGTGTTTGATTTTAGCTGCAGCGTTTGGTGCCAACGGTCGCCGTGAAACACGGACCCGGCCGGCGCCAAACAGAACCAAATAGTCCAGGTGTGAGGTGATAAAAGCGTGGAGCACGATTTCAAGATGGCGTCCAGCCGACGGGTTAATCTTTGACGGCTTTGGCTGAAAGCAGGAGTAGAGCTACAGCCTTTACCTGAGCATCAGGTTTCAGGTCGGCGGCCATTTTAAACGAACAAATTAGAAATGCGGGATTTCTGAAGACAAAGAACATTGTTTGGATCCAAAGAGCAAAACTAAGGAACCTCAGAGGAATTCATCCCAGGATGTCTTCTAGAAAATCAAGCAGAGGTTCAACAGAACCTCATGTTTGACAGAAAAACCTGGGAATCAATAAAATGGCAGCGAACGCGTCCTAAAAATAGCTCCACCTAGAGGACAGAGACGGGCCCCGGGGGACTTTGAAGTCGCATTTAAACAAGTGGTCATAATGTTTTGGCTCAGATAGGAGCTCTGCTGCTTTCTGCTCCTCCAGTCAGAGGGAGGCCTGGAAATCTCCGCAGTCAGCAGGTTTTACAGCGGGGGTCCGGCCTCCTCCCTCTACCCCTTCAACCCCCCCACAGCTCATTCTTTCCATGAGCAGACAAGTCTTTTCTTGCCTTCCCAGTGGGAAACGTTCGAAATGAACTGGGAATCCTGGGGTCTGGGAGAAACCGGCAGCCTGCAGCCTCCCCTTCATCTGTGGGTTTAATCGAGTTTCCCAAGAAACCCGGAAGACTTGTCAGGTTAAACCTGAGCGAACACACAGATTCCTACAGCAGAGAACCAATGGGGTCCCACAGGATCCTGGAACCACTGCTCTTTATTTCATACATCACCTCCTTTCTTACGGATAAACTAACACCCTTCAACCCGTTTTATATTTTTAGGATCCAAACCAACATGAAGCAGAGCGTATCAGAACCTGGCTACGCTAATGTCCATTATTTGACATTAGTTAAAAAACAAACCTAAAACGAACTCCACTTATTGTGTTTTAGAGTTTATTTTAAACTATTTCAGTTAGCTTTCAAGGTTTTAAACAAGCTGCCGCACTCTGCCTGGTAGAGCTTCTCCACCTCAGGTCTGCTAGTCAGTTGCTCCTGATGAATGGGTCAGATAACTGTGGATAAAAATATGCTTAAAGGTCTGAGTTTGTAGGTGAAAGTTAGAAGTCTATAGTTTAGTTTAGAAGTTATGAATACAAGTTAAAAATGTTCGAACCTGCAACAATACATGTATAAATCACAAATTTAAAAATAGTCGTACTGCTAAATTTGAGATTCTTACTTGCAGATTTGAGATTTTTATTAGTAAATTGATGAATTTTTATTGTTGCAAAGTTTTAACTTGCTTCCTGCCTTCTCTAAATGACAGTGGGTTTGTTGCAGCAGGTGTTTGACGGCATCTTCAGCTCCAACTCCACACCGATAAGCAAACAGCAGGGGGTCCTGATAGCTGCTGGTCTGTTTGCTGAGGTGAACCGACAGAAGTCTCTCCAGCTGCCTCTTTACTGGACTTCTGGAGACAGACAGGTGAAAGGCTGAGGGAGCAGCAGCATCTTCTGATAGGCTGTCAACAAAGTCATAGAAGCAGAAGAGCCAATGGCAGAGGAGGGCAGGATGTCCATGTGACTGTGAGCTGGAGAGAAAGAAGCTGAGTTTGTTCCTGAACTGAACCTGTTGAAGAATGGATTCAGTTCATCGGCTCTGTCCAGACTTCCATCTCTCTGATCATATTTCTGCTTAAAGCCTGTGTTCTTCTTCATCCCTGACCACACATCTCTGATATTGTACTGCCGGAGCTTGTTTTCCAGCCTCCTCCTGTTTGCCTCCTTGCTTTCTCTCATCTTGACCATAAGCTGCTTCTTTATACTCCTCAATAATTCCCCGTCTCCCAAAGGCTCCTTTTTTACTGCGCATCCATGTGTGACAGTGTGTGGTCCTGTCTCTATGCCTCAGACTGATCATGCTCCTTGGCTACTCGGCCAGGAGGATATCGCTTTGACTGACTGGTTGATGTGTGTGACTGTCACCTGGGAGTCTGGGGATCGAACCCCGCCCTGTGGGGAGCCTTGCTACACATGGTTTATTATTGGGGAAGGATTCCACTGTTCTGGTGGGGATGAGGTTTATGGAGTCAGTCACACATTCAGTCTTCCTGTTATTGTCTTCTCCATTGGACTAACAGTACATCTCAGTGTTTAACTTCTTTTAAAAAACTCTAATAGATATAAGGTTCAACAAGGTTTAATTAGAGCAATACTTTTTCTTAATAACTGGTAAAGACTGTAGAAATATAGTTATTTCTTGAAGGAAGATCATTTCCCTGTAATGATTTTGCTTTTTATATAACATATATGATCCATTTATTTAATGCAGATCCTCTGATTTGACTTAATCCTCCAATCAGATCAGATGAATTATTTTGAATAACAGACACATGCTTAACGTTTCCTAGTTTTACATTAAAATAATATCTGATATAAAATCCTTTTCTAAAATTAAAAGCTGGTGGATCATTTTTAATTATGCTGGAGCAGTAATTTGAGAAAAGCCAATCTTTTTTTATTTCAGTAACAGTTTTTGCCAATAATATCTACATTACTTCTGACATTGCAGGTTTTTGTTTGCCAAAGAAAAGAAGCATCAGAATATGAAATAGGTTGGTGAGGTTTTGCAGTCCTTAGATTCTTAGAGAGGCAGGATTTCAAATCTAATTTGTGGCTGGAGCTGGCCAAATGTTCCTGCAGACGGAGCTGAGAGGTGTTGATGTCTTTCCTCAGACCGTTCAGAGGAAGTGGACTGGGAGCAGTCTAGTTCCTGCAAGCCGTCTGACTCCCTGTTTTCAGGAAGCTCAGCCAGACGGTTCAGCAGCAGCTCTGCTGACGGATCAAGGCGCCGCAGCTCGGTCCTCTGATAGCTGCTGGTTAGTGTATCTTCATCTCCTCAGCTCCTCTCCCTCTCTGACTTCACACACAACCACAGACTGTTTTCCTAGCTGAGGCTGGGGATCATTTATCCAATTTATTTCCAATCGGCGGCATGCAGAGCGCGCAGCCTCCAAACCTCAGCGGTGAGCACAGAGGGCCCCGGCGGTGAGATCATCCAGTCTGTCTGAGGGCGTCACAGAGTAGAACTGACTGCTTTCAGGAAGCTTCCACACCTTCAGGGTCAATCAGAGCAAATAGCTTACAGCTGCATGCGGCTCAGTCCGAAGGCTTCAGCAAAGACACCGACAGCAGCAGTACGTTTTTACAGGAGTCCAAAACCGTTCCTGCCTCGTGTCATTAGCTTCATTCCAACATTAAAAAGTTCCTTATTTCACTGCTTTTAAGATTAAAGTCCTTCCACAGCAGCTCTTGTAACTGACGACGTTGAAGAGTGCCCCCCCGAGGTCGTCCTCAACGTGCTCCTGCAAATTCTCAATCATCAGGGTCAACCACACACCAGCTTGAATTGGAGCTGGTGGTGAACCTGTGTCCTTCAAGAGCAAAGGACACACCTTTGGCCTCCACAATGTTCAGGTCAGAGGACGGTTGCTTGAAAGACGGGAGAGGATTATGGTTTCAGCTCCTGATCCTGTCTGGAAACTCATTCCAAAGAAGTGACACAGAAATAGTTGAGTACAGAGCTCCCACCAAGCAACGGACTCAGTGATCCAGGAGAAAGCTGCCTTGAGTCATGGAGAATGTCTTCCACATGCTTCCAAACAGCTGCATTCGAACTGCAGGTTGCTCTGTCTGCAAGACCTGACAGACCTCTGAGTACAGTTGAGAAAAAAGGTCCTCCAGAGGAATCCCTGCTCCATGTGGTTCTACCAGCTTTTGATGGATGATGCAGAATCATCTGAAGGTCCGAAGATCATCTGCAGATCCTGTCTGATGATTCTGTGATGAAATTTTAAATCATCACTGATTCATTTTCCACCTGGAAACCTCTGATCATCTCTGACCTTCAAGTACTCACAGAAACATGGCTACAGCTGTATGACCTGTTGCCTTCAGATGCAGCTCTATGGTTTCAGTCAATCGTTTTTACCTCATCTTAGCTATGAACTGATCTTGTTCACTTCTGGATGCTGAAGCCTGGAAGACTGGATGAATCAAACCACAGCAACAAAGGAAATGATGCTGAACAAGTATCTCAGCTTCATATTGTCTAAAATGGAGGACCCACAGGTTCTTTTATTGTTTGTCACGTTAACACCGAAAAAATTGACCTAAAATAAGTAAGAGTTTCTTAAAATCAGTTTATTTTCCCTAAATCTGAGCAGGTAACTAAGATGATCTACAAATGGAATGAGTAATATTCCCCTATAATTAAGATAATTAGGTATTATGCACTAGAAGTAAGGAGTTTCTTTTCTTATATCAAACATAAAACACATTATTCCTTACTTATCTGCTTAAAACAAGGGTAAAATACACATTTTCAAGAAACATTTGATTAAAATTCCATTTCAATTTGATCTGGCCTGATCAAATTTAATTAAACTGAAACTGAAATGAATTGAAATTAAAATTTAATTTCTTGCAGTGTAAATGCTTTGTGGGTATTTTCATTGTTCTGACATTTATACATGTTTTTTGCTTTCTCCAATGATAGAGGCTTCTTACCAATAGGAAGATATTTATTTTAATATAAGTAATTGAGATCACTTGACATTTAAAAAGTATTTTATAACATGAAAAGAAAGCTTTTCAGTGTTTTGTCAGTGGGTCAGTTATTTAGTTTTTGAGTTGCTTCATCTTTTTTTCCTGCACCAGATTTCAGCTTTTTTCAGTCATCTTTAAGAACAGGTGAAGTTTTTTTTCTCACCATCATCGAGGTACATCTGGTCCAGTTCTTGTGGTTCTTCTTTGATGCTAACGGCCGCACCCGGCGGGCTGCCATCCTCTTGCAGAGAGGCCGAGCCCCGCTCTGCAGGTTTAGGGAGCTCCTGGGTACCAGGGCTGGTGCTGAGCGGCTGGGCTGGACTCATGCCAGGAGCGTGAGAGAAGGGGGCGTCGGTGGGGGTGGATGGCTGCGAGTTTGTAGGAGAAGAAGAACTGCTGGGCGGGTAGAGGTCTGGAGGCTGGAACCGTCCTGGAGTTTCCTGGATGATGGAGACGTGGGGGACGGGTGGCTGTTGGAGGCACTTTGAGAAGGGCGAAGGTGACAGATCGTGAAGTTTGGGGCTGGTGCTCGGAGAACAGGGGGCAGCAGAGGGAGGTTTGGCCACCAATCTCTGCTGACTAACAGCGTAAGCCCCGCCCACGACACATGGCCTGAGGTCGGAGATCATGGGAGCCATGACCTGTGGGGGGTAATACGGCTTTGGGTGCAGGATCTGGCTGGGTCCGTGTTGGGGACACACCAGGGCAGCATCGTAGTCGTCATGCGGCTCCGTCTTTATTGTTGGAACTGAGGGTAGAAGGAAGAAGAAAAACTGGATGAGAAAATAAAACTTCCTGAAAGTGAGAGTGAGTCAGTCTGTGGTTATGAGGCTCAAAGACACATAAACACTCATCAATGAAAGTCTTTGTTAGAGTCTGAGCTCCCCACCTTCTGAAAATATTCAGAAGCTGGGAAAATGTGACCACTCCTGTAATACAAAAACACGTCCAATGTGAGCAGTGATGCTGGAGCTGCAGAGCAGATTGATGTGAGTTTAAAATGTAGAACATTTTCCTCAGGACTCAGAAACATGTCTGGATTCTTTCTAAAACATCCAACCAGTCAACATCAATGGGGTCAGATCACTGTCAATAAAAACACATGCATAGGTGCATAAACTCAAAAATATTAGTCAAATATACAATTCAGGATTTGTTTTCTTCTTTCTTATCAGTTTAAACATTATTGTGAAATCAGATGTTTTATCTGTGAGAATAAAAGTTGAGAAATTATAAATATCTGTAATGAAGTTACAATTTTGCAAAAGAACAAGTATTAATCAAAAAATGTATAAGTACAAATTACAAATTTATGGGTACAGATTTACAAGTCCTGATAAAGCTGTTATACTCCAACCAGTAGGTGGCGCTGATGTACCCGAAGGTTGTTCACCAACCACCACTAAACGAGAAGACAAAATCGAAACCAGGGCTGTTTCTCAATTCTCAAGAATGGAAGTATGGACTCGTGTTCTCGCCAAGTACGTTCTTCACAAGAATGCCAAAAGTATGGACTCGGGGAGAACGCGAGCACGCAAGACAGATCTGTGTCAATTGGAACCGAAGCGCGCTCATGACGTCACCGCATTAGAAGCTCATCTGGAGCTGCATTTAAACTCCTATTGTTAATAGTCTCTAGATAATAATCAATTATTTTCATTTATTTTGGAAATGGTGATCAACACAATCAGATGAACACAAATAAAACAAACAAAAAAACCCCGCCATCAGAGCCACTGGTACTTCACACACAGCTCTGCCGAGAGAGGGCTGCTGCAGACGGGCTAACGTTAGCTATGGCTGCTGCAGACGGTCTTACGTTAGCTATGGCTGCTGCAGACGGGCTTATATTAGCTATGGCTGCTGCAGACGGTCTAACGTTAGCTATGGGTGCTGCAGACGGGCTAACGTTAGCTATGGCTGCTGCAGACGGGCTTATATTAGCTATAGCTGCTGCAGACTGGCTAACGTTAGCTATGGCTGCTGCAGACGGGCTAACGTTAGCTATGGCTGCGGGTAGCCTCCGAGCTCCGCTGGTCGCTACGGTTCTCTCAACATCAGAACTTTTTTAAAACCTATGAACTAAATCAGTAAATGTTCCACATAGTAAAGCTTAGATGTATAATATTCTCTCCTCCAATGACCTTAAAACGTAATTTAGTGGAACAACGGCAACAAAAAAATGAACTTTTAGCTTAATACTTTGAGCCTGTTAGCGCAGCTCTGGAAGCTGCTGCTGCTGCAGTGCATGCTGGGAAAACTGACAGCCTTAGAACGCATCAAGTCTGCTCTGATGCATGCTGGGTAAAGAGGGAGGAGAGAGAACAACATTCGAGGATTTCCTCCGTTCTCGGTCTTGTGTTCTTGTGAATCGGAACAGAACTCGGGCCGAGGCTGTTGACGTTTCACGAGCACATGAGAATGCAGAAGTACGCATATTGAGAAATGGTCAACGTTTTCCTCCTCTTCTTCTTCTTTGAGGCGGTTGATCAACAACCTTTAGGAGTCTTACCGCCACCAAGTGTTAAGGAATGTAACAGCATCATCAACGGTTGCAGGTTTGTTCTTGTAAATTTTTGATTTTTATTTGTAAATTTGTGATTTGTACTTATAAGTTTTAACTAATTTTTACTAATAATACATTTTTAATAATATTTTTAACTAGGTATGTCCCAATCAGACTTCTGTCCTATATCAGGCAAAAAAACTAACACCCGATTTTATCGACCTGCACCTAAAATCTCTGAAATTAGCATACTGATTAAAATACAATGCTGCTGTGTAAAGTTTGTGTGACCCGTTGGTTTACAATCAACGTGTCAGTTGTTCTCATTCCTTTTATTGTTGACTACTGCTCTCTGTTTGAGTATTATCACTTGATCAAACCTTGTGTAAAATTCCTCATGACAAAATAAGTATTATAAGCATATTTAATTTGCGCCGGCATCATATCAGGTCAGTATCAGTACCTGTCAGTTCTCAGAGTTGCGATATTGGTATTGTATCGGAAATGAAAAAGTCACTCATTTTCCTTGTAAATTTGTGATTTGTACTTGGAGTTTTGCTAAATCATAACTTTCTAACTTTGTATTCATAACTTATAAACTCATGTTGAAGAAGAACGATGAAGATGAAGAACTGACAATATGTGATTTGACGAGGAAAAAATACAAATCTTAAATCTATTCAAATTATTCATTTACAAATTGACACACATACGCTTTATCAACAGTTACTCCACATCACTTGATCAAATTTAAGGAAATATAAAGTGTAAAGATGTAATATCGATTTTTGTATGAGTGGCTTTTATGTGTTTTTATGCTCGTTGTCTTAGTAGAAATGATCATGTGTACAATCTTTTAATAGCTTGTACAGACAGGGAGCCAAACACTGATCCCTGATTTATGCCACAACGCTGAGAACATTTTACATTCTATTGAATAACACATACTTTTTATTTTCTCATCATATGTAAAACTGATGTGTCTAATTTGAGCCGTGGTGTCCCTCAGGAACACGTCCTGTTCCCCCATTCATTCTCCCTTTACAAGTATCTGCATATCAATACGACCATCATACTTTATTCCCATCTCTGCATATCTATGTTATTATTGATGCCATAATGTCGGATGCAATTTGCAACTTAGAGCTGGAGAAGTTTTATTTCCTAACAACTTTAGAGTATACGGAAATCATTTATGGTTATTTTTTTATCTTAATCTTGTTGCACTTTTTAATTGTTGTTCTTTCTTTAAAACGTATTATATATAACCTTAGAAACGGTTGCATACAAAATAAGATGGCGAAAGCAGTGATGTGTCCTGCCCTCCTGAGGCCTGTGCTGCCAACAGTTGTAAAACAGGAAGTGAGCAAAGATAGTAAACACCAACCACAGAACAAAAATAGCAAAGGCACCCCTATTCTGGGCCTGTTTGCAGGAAGCGTGCATGCCTCCGCAGGACGCAGTCGACAAAGAAAGAAGCAGAAGTGAAAATGGTTGTGTTGCCACAAAAGAGAGTTTGCAAATTGGTTTCTAGGGTGTGAAATCTGTTTGGGTTTCAACATACATTTGTTTTTGAGAGTCATTGGAAGAAAACTTGAACTAATGTTATTATCAGAGAACTGAAGAGCTTTTATCCTTTTTAGCAACTCAGAATCATTTCAAATGTCTTTCTTTTGTTAAAGACTTATTGTTCGGTCTGCAGACGGCTTTATTAGCCCTCCACCTTTGGGAGACACCAAGCCGACTTGTTGTCCAGCACTCTGTCCCCTCCCTAACGCTCACCGTGCTGAGGACAATGCTCCACTTTCACAGTGGGGCACTCCGTCGCCCACACTCAGGGCTGGGCCCATCCAGCTGAATCGCAGCTTTGAACCACCCACTGGATTTTCGCTCCAAGGCTGCAGTGCAATTAGTGGTGGTTTTTACATTTCAGTTGGTGGGTCAGTGTTTATATTTAGCTTGGCAAGAGGCTCTGTATTGAAATAACAGGCCTTTCCCATGCCGCCCTCCCCCACCCTCCTGAATCCGCTCGCTGCAGCCTTCATGAGGCTGCAGGTATGGAAAAGAACAGATTTTATGGATTTCTTTTTTACAATGGACGAATAAAAGTGCTGCTTTGTTCCTCCCAGGCAACCCACCAGACAGAGGAACACAAACGGGTTTTCCTTTTCCACGGCTAAAAGATCTTGATGAAAATGTTTCTAATAGGTCTGGATGAACGGCAGAGAAACCAAGAGAAGAAAACAACAGAAAGGAGCTGAGAGGTCAAAGGAGTGGAGGGGGTTTCATTTTCAGATCCACTTTCTGCTAAATTGGAATCAAATTCAGCTTATTTGATTTTGGTTATAAACTTGTTAAAAAAAAGAACATCAGTTAAACATTAAGAAAAAAGGACGGATGATGGATGGATGGATGGATGGATGGATGGATGGATGGATGGATGGATGGATGATGGATGGATGGATGGATGGA
>JAUZNJ010029767.1:0-11081 GCA_034780135.1 Jordanella pulchra
ACCTCATCGTCCCACTCTGCTCCCTAACTCTGGAATTCATCCCCTCCTCATATTTGCAATGCTAATACTTTACTTCTGTTTAAATTAAGACTAAAACTCATCTGTGTAAGACTGCATTCGTCCAGTAATTGCTCTGTGTTCTTTTTAATATTGAGTATTGGTGACTAGGTTTTTTGTACAGTGACGATGTGTGATTTGAAATGCGCTTTAAGATGATGATTGATATTATTATTATTATCCTTATTAATATTATCATTGACCCTGTTTAGGTTATGGCTATCATCTTAATTTTGAGTGTGTTCATATTTGTACAAAAGTGAAAAAAGAGCCGCTATATAGATGTATTCAGGTTCATTACATAAAACAACAATTTCTTCCTGGTTTTCTTTATGTGCCCTACACTATGTTTGTTACTTAGAAAAACAAAATTTTGCTTGGGAAGCTGGTCGATATATTTGTATATTGCATACTGTTTTTTTTAATATTTATAGGATTTTATTTTTATTTTTAAACTATTCAGCCTTGATGTTATGTATTGAGCTAGATTCTTGCATTGATCTGCTTTTTAATCAAAACATTACTGTGGAGGAGTTTATTTCTTTATGTAAACCTTACTTCTTCAAGGATTTATTCTTTCTCACTAATGTTATTTCTTCTCCGTACATTTAGCCAAGTTCCAATGGTATGTTTTTGAAAGAGCTTCAAGGAATAGATAGTTATTTGTTAAAAGTATCTGGCATTATGTTTCAAGATCTGTCAGCATCTGATGTAACTGAGCAAGCTGGTGACATATCAATAATAGCTCCCCAGTGCCACTATTAGAACATCCTTAGAGCACAAGCAAGCACTGATTGAAAAGAGGAAGGATAATAACAGATAATAATAAGTGGGAAAACTGATTAAGTCATGGCTAGGATCTCTCTCATTGCTTCTCTCATACTTTTTCTGCTTCTGTACTCTAATTTGAAAATCCTATCACCATGGAAATTAATGGCTTGTTCCTTTGACACCAACATAATTAATTGCAGCAACATAAAGTTGTATATGGACCAAAGTATGATTGTTACATTTTGAAAAGAGTTAGTTTGAAACATTTCTGGGGTGGGAGCAGCTTGGCTGTGTTCAGAGTGCAGGTGCTTTCATCACTGTCTATTCAGAGAGAAATGTGAAACTCTTTTCATACCATCCCAGCCTAATTTCACCACTGTCTTGGCATTATGTATGGGCTCCAGCTTAGAATTACATCCTTTTTTTCAGTTCTTATTCATTTCAGCATCAAATAAATGGTTTTGTCTGCCTTCATTGTGCGCAGATATTGGACTATGAAGTATTTGGGGATTTATAACAGAGGCGTGATTGATAATCACTTTATTCCATGCAGCAACACTGTTTGTAAGAGAACAATAGACCTGCAATGCCAAAAACACTCCAAAATCCTCTTTTACATGGGAGCGAGCACTACTTTCCAGGTCCCATGACAGCTAAATGCACCACCTAACAAGGTTGTTTTTCCTTTTTTTTACTCCATATTCTACATGAAAAAAGATACACGGTGCTGGAAGCATTTATGTGCAAACTTTATGAGCATCTGTAAAAGGCTTTAAGACAAGTAATTATTTTAGTCCACCAGCATCAGGTGAAAACTAAATATTTGAGCACCTGTGTTGGATTATGGAAAAAGTTCATTTTAAAAAATTATTTTTGATAAAATCAACAATTCTACTTTTATTGGGGCCCTTAACAATCACTATGAGATACTTTAACTTTATACTTCGCCTTTATAAGTTTGTTTAACTGTCTTGGATTTTGTCTGTTTCCAGCAGATTGTAAATATGAAGTAAAACCGAAGCCTAATTCTTATGGACTTTTTTTATATTACTGACACAAATGTTGCAATAGAAGGCAAAGAAGGTAAAACACATCCAAAGTCCAATGCTTTAGACTTGCAGCAAAGACTGGCTTTCTTTGTGTCACCAAATCTTAAAAATGAATAGATCTAACCAGTAGTTTAGAGGTGTAGCAAAAGAAAAACACTGTTGTTACATTAAAGAGATAGTCATGTAGCATTCAGTTTACCAAAAATTACACTACAACCATTGGTTTTGATCTGGTTGGACTTTGATCAAACCTCTTGCCTATACCCTAAATGGGTCTTATATTAAACTATTAACATTCTGGACAACCATCTAATGCATATTATTAAGAATGGTGGAGGATCTGTGTTTCCTTGGTATGGATTCTCTTCCTAATGCCCTTCCAACCCTTCTTTAATGTAAAGCATCATGAATTTTCCGAAAAATCAAGATATTTCATTGTATCAAAAAAAGACATTCTCTGCTATTTAAGTAAACCAAAAAAGGTTCCTCATTGGGTCTCCAGTAGCATAGTGATCCAAAACATGTTACCAAACTAATACAAATTCGGTTTAACCAGAAACAGAAAACCTTTCATGGCAACAATTTTCTCCAGACATAAATCTGATGGAAAATGGGCTGAAGAAAAGATGATTTCAGTGACACTTGAGAGATACATTGTCCTAAAAGAAAATATGTTATGGTTGACAGGATTATAACCATAATATGGTTAATATGGTCCTACCAGTGTGAAATGTAAAATTATAGTGTAAGACCTGACCTGCATGAGATCCTGCAGTAGCTACACAAATATTCACATTCGACAATAATAAGCTAAAGTACTGAAGCTCATCCAAATACATTGTGATGTGACTATTTAATTTATTTATCAAACATGATGTTTTTCTTTAACTTTTACAGTTTAAACCCAAGTGATTAAACTGATTCACAAAACAGTAACATTCTACACCTCAAAAATAAAATAAAATTAATAATCCAAATATGATAAAGTATTAACTGTTTGGTTCATACTTTTCTATCCTTTCAGTTTTCCCTATTCCCAATTATGTTGTTTATTGTTGTTTTGTGGAAAACGGCAATGGGAATGAGCAGGGGAAAAGAGGGGGCCTGTGGAGCTATAGAAATGAGGAATTCAGACTAAATCATTGCAGTGCGGTTTTATTTAGACCACAACTGTGTAGAATTCAAAAACAAATTCTGTCTTTTGTTTTGAATAAAAATGTTTGAAACATAAATCATAAATGAATGTTTTGAATGCAAAAGGGAAGCATTTTAAAGCATATGTCCCCTTTAAGTCATTTCAGTGGACTTTTAAATTTAAAGCACCATGACTAAAATGTTATTTAAAGCTAATCAGTTTTTTTTAAAGATACATTGGAAAATATTCCCATAAATGTAAATAGGACACAATAAGATGCATGAAAAGCATCTTGCTCACTACATTATCCAATGAAAGGGGCTATGGCACTATTTTGAAAGCAGCACTTTATTGGAGACATGTATCATGGTGAAAAACAGATTAAGTGCTTCTTTGGCATATGTATAATCAATTGTGTAAAATTAATCAGTGTTTGCAATCCCATGCATAGAATAAAAGAATGGATATGCTTTTACTTTTCTATTTGTCAAAGAAACGGGATTTTAAGCAAATTAGTCAGAAGCTCAAATAAAAGCAAATCTCCTCTGCAATAAAGGAAGTTGGCATTATAGATTTATTAAACCAATTTTAAGAATAAAACATCAATTTATAATTATAATAACCATGACTATGCATAATGGTGAGTTGATTTAATCAACTGCTAATAATTAATCATTCAGATTAAACCAGTACCCAATATTTTAATTCTCCCAATGGATTGAAATGATGATGCATTGGAAAGGACAGTAAAAATAATTTCAGAACACAATTAACATATCAAATCTTAGACAAGCAGACTTCAATTCTTGCAAGATTCATAGTTTAAAAAAAAAACGTATTTACGGTTCTGTGTTAACAAATGTACTTGTAATTTAATGTGCAAAAAATTAACTCTTAGAATTGTTGGTGTGTTACTTAATATATAATATAGCCTATAACAGAAAGACTAAAACCTTATCTAATTTTGTCTGGATTTTCTACATAAAATCTTGCTGGAAAAATAGATAAAAAAGAAATAATCTAAAACTATAACCCATACATAAATATTTACCTGAGGTTTCATCAAAAATGTGACTGATATCTCTCAGCCTTCTAACTGTTTTATTTTTACATATGTCAGCTCATATCCATATCTTCTGTTTTCTTATCCACATTGTAGATTTGATCTGCCTTTGATGGAAGAGGAAATGAAAGAATCAGAATAATGACACTGAAATAATGTTTCGCACTTGCCCTGCAGCAACATGTTGTTTACTTCAGTCATAGATTTTATGAAACATTAATTTGATACTTTTTTTCCTCTCTTACTTCAAGCAGACAGGCAAAGTAACAGTAGAAATATTATCAAAAGCTGAGCTAGTCTTCAATATTTTCTTATATAAGCTAACGATTATTTTGGAGAGTAGAGGATAGAACAAGTGTATTTTAATGAATTTTGTGATGTTTAATTCATATTTTACCTTTAAATTCAGTTGTATATTGATGAATATTGAAACAAATGATTAATGCAGATTTACTGTCTTAATTCCCCATCATATCATTCTTCAATTCATATCATATCATATCATTCTTGCAAACCAACACCACTTTGTTTAGCAAAAGCTCTGAAACAGGTGCTCAGATTTCTCTAATCCACACTATTCTCCTTCCACCTGCTGTGATAATTAATTAGGTGCTTTGGTACAAAGAGAAGAGTTAGAACTACTAGCAGATGCAATAGGGTCATTGAGGATAAGGCTAATGTTTATGCTTCATATTGTGGTATTTGAATTTTAAAATGGGGTTCAGAGCATAAGGTAAACACAGATAATAAGATATTGATATTTGGAAGTTTTTAGCAAACATTTTGAACAAAAAAAAAATCAAAGTTGCAATTTATCCTTATATCCTTTGATCTTTTATCCTTACACTTTATGCTTGTCAGTTCAGTTTTTTAAAGTTTAAAAATCTAAGATGCAATATTCAAATGTAAACTTTTCATTTTTTCATTGTTTAATGTTATTAATTTCTTCTTTTGTTGCTATAAAATGGTTAGTGAGTAATGCTAAGTAAGTGTTTGTTGCAAAAGTCCATAACATTTAAATATTCTTGATGTTAGGGACCAAATTGTCATGTCGAATATTATCAATATTTCAGTATCATTATTTATCTGCTTTATTGATTCCAAACTTATATTTTGGATTCTTGTTTTGTTGAAAAACAAGTTATGTGCTACATTTATTACACCTAGGTATTTGCTGTTTGATTGAGATATTTATTTGTGTCAGGTAAGATGGCGATACTGAGATAGGAATCTGGTAACCTTTTAATTGTGTGTGTTCCTGCCTCAAGATAGCTGGTATTTGTAAAATTAGCTATTCACTCCGCCAACCTACAAAAATGTAAACTGCTCTGCAGTGTTTTGTCACTCAAAAAGCATTTTAACATCATCAGTGCAGACAGAGAAGGTCATTATTCACCATTAATTTGAATTTGCTTAAACGAAAGTTAAAACCTATGAGAGATCATGTAAATGTAAAATTAATATATCCATTCAGAAATGAGGTATAACTTTTAAAACTAGAACGGAAAAAACCTGCATTAATACAAATTATTCTGTCTCTTCAAAGGTAAATGTCTTTTCACAGAGAAGGACACACATTTTGATGCTTAAATGCTATCCAGGTATTGTATCTATCGCAGATGTTGGCTTGAGGCATCACAGCTTAAAAGAGAACATTAGAGCTATGCTTGAAAGATTTGCATACCAAAAACCTGAATACAATGATGTGAAATGCATAGCTTATAATAAAGATTCTTTGAGGTTCATAAATTTGAATTTATATGACCACATGTCCCCCAGAAGAGCTGTGAAAGAAAGAGTCTTTCTATTCAACAACATGGAAAAAGGCACATTGTTTCTAAAATAGCAATACCACAGGCAAAGACTATACAACCTTGTTCCAATGCCAATATCTTCTAGCTATGTACTGGAATGGGATATGAATTTCCTGTCAAGAGATTAGGCAGTTAGAGATTTTAATGAAATCATAATTTGGTGCTTTAAATGTTCTGATATTATACCCAGCCCTATTGTGTTGAATTGATGAGACTATTTCTAAATGTATGTTTATATTTTTAACTGTACCACTTCATTGCTATTGAAATTATAAAGCTGTTACTTTTTACTCAAAAAATGTGTGAGAATCAAAGAATACTTACAATATTTTCTGTTTTCAGCACTTGCAAATAATTATTTCTTTATCTTTTTAAACTAACAACCATCTAGATATATTTTTTTTCAGTTTTTTTATGTATTATGGAATAACAATGTGAGCAAAAGTCATCAGTTTAAATTATTTTAGATTTTATGAGTTTGTGTTTTTTGTTTATTTTTTATTAAATGTACATGTACAGCAAACCTATATGGTAAACATATGTTGCGAAAAAGACTTTTTCATAATACTATAGGTTTTTGTGTATCAATAATTTGCAATTAATTAAGGATTTCTTTACAATAGACTTCTGGTTTTGTGAAGGGCTCCTGATTAAGGAATGACTTTTGTTTTAATGCTCAAATTTTAAGTATTGCTTTGTTTATTAGGTTTTGCACTTCAGATTATCCTTCTATATCTCTAGTTTATACATTTTTTATCTGACTGATAGAACCAATTCCAGGTTATTCAGTAGAGCTGTAAGGGCAAAGGCAGGCAGAATCATCCTCTAGATCAGGGCCTTGATTTGGACCGGTTTGTAGACCAAAAGAACAATTATCATGGCTTTGTTTATGCAGCCATACACTGTTAACCATGAGAGCTTTTCATAGGCAGGTGTGTGCTCTCTTAATTATGTCCAGTGGATTCAATTAGTCAATACAGATTACTGATTACTGACAAGCTTTGGAAAGCTGTTATGGATATCAGAACAAAATAGGATGCATCAGTGCTTATATGTTTGGTATGAAAAAAATCCAGGATGCTTAGGGCATCTTTGAAAGCTACAAAAGAAAAATGCTTGACAACCTATTTACCCTGAAGCTGAACACATCTTGGCTTTGATAGAGTTATAAAACATATTTTTCAGAAATAGTTTTGGAAATGTGTGAGCCCTGTAGAGTTTTTGTTATCATTATATTAATGTTTTAAAGCTTACCACTGCAAAATATATCAAATAAATGTTTGGAATGTGAACGGTTAATTTCATTTAAGAAAATATGTAATTCTATTAAAAAGATGTCCTAATTTGTTTCTTTTTCTTCCCACCCCCCATTATCCCCCCATTTCAATTCTTTCATCAGGTGTACTTTAAGCGCGATGGTGAGCTGATAGAGGTAATTTCTTATACTGAGCCATACACCAGCGAGCGAGCAGCCGGCGCAGCAGGATGGAGAGGAGCCAGGCCACTCATCAGCAGGGACCTTGATGAGACCAAACTACAGCGTTCCCTTTCCCTTCTTGATCCGGAAGGCCGGTCAGCCCGTCTGTACACAGAGAGCCCTCAGCGAGTCCATACTCAGGGCCAGCAGGCCAGTGAGCCAAGCCCTGCAACAGAGGTCATTCCAGAGACAGTGGTGAGCCGAGAGTTTCCCCGTTGGGTGCACAGCACGGACCCTCTGTACTACTTTAGCCACACTCAGATCCCTCAGAGCGACGGCTCTGTTGTGGTACAGGCTCGACTCACCTGGACCCTCAACCCACAGCTGGACAATGATGCCCTATTCAGCTGTGAAGTTAAGCACCCAGCATTGTCCATGCCCATGCAGACAGAGGTCACTCTGGGTGAGTTAAATGTTTATCTGTTTTGCATGCTGGTTTTGTTTATCTCACTTTCCTTGTCTGTTTTCCATTCCTTTTAAATCCCCCAAACCCTTTCTCTGTTCTTGATCTTATACTGTCTGCATGTCAGTGTTTGAGGCAGACTGAACTTCCTTGTGTTGCCTCGCAAATGTGCACAGAACAACACTGATTTTCATTTGATGCTGGTTAATTGTGTTCCAGCTGAGCAGATTACGAGTTTAGTGGCAAATGCACAACTCCAAGTGAGTGACAGGGCAATTCATTGAGGTGTCTGTTACTAGATTGAGTTAACCTAGCACCGTTATTGAAAAAGTCAGCCTGAATTAGAGAAGCAGAATGAGAATTTAGACACTCCGACCAGTGTTATATAATTGGAAAGAGTGTTTCAGAGACACTGCACTTCATCAAACTTCATCAAGCTACAGGAGGAATAGCATCGTCTGTTGGCATGCCTATAAATTTAATGGTTTTAGTTTGAGGGAGAGAAAGGAGGGGACAAAGATTACAAACTAGTACAAGCAAAGAAATTGAGACGTGTACTTTTAGGTAAGGAATATCACTATGAAACAAGTTCAAGTAAAGTTTTATGCCTGTGTGTGTTAGTCAGTGTTTGTTTGATAGACAGACGACATAGAGATCCATGGACGATGCACAACTCTGTCGTATTTTATCGAAGATGGCTTTCAGCACATCCAATTAAGACTTCAAAGCCAATGTTTTGGCATAGTCCTTCTGGAAACGAGCCATGCATTTCTTGTACTATATGCCGAGACATTATCTTTTGCAAGATGGAGGAATGAGTAAAGGGGAAAAAAAGTCTGAATGAGGAGACTCTGTGTCTATGCCTGATATGTTTCACGTTGTATTTTATCTCCTCACCAGCTTCCATTTAATTAAAAGCTGCTAATTTTCGCTCTAATGAGGAAGGTAATTTCGCTTAGATCTATGAAAAATCAGTTATTTCAAGTAAAGTTCTTGATAACTTAAGAGATACTGGAGGTTAAAAATGTCACATAACATATTTTTGTTCAAATAACATATTTTTGTTTTGTCCACTAATATTGATAGAAATCTGTGAAAAAGTTTTAAAGTATTGTTCTACCAGTTTACATCTTATAGAAAGTATTCTCACTTTTTACTTCCTCATGGTTTAGGAGAGGGAAAGGACTTTATCATAAACTGGAACCAGTGCCTAATACAGTAGCTGCTAGCTGCCTACTAGCAGCAGTTAAGGTGTGGCATTTTGTTTTCACCAAGTTTCCCTTATGCAGTAGGACAAAAAAAAAAAAAACAAACAAAAAAAAACACATACATCTCTGCACCATTTCACTGCTGGCCAAACAAAAGAAACACTTTTGTCAGGAAAGCTAATGGAAGAATCATTGCTTTGACAATCATGGCTAAAGCTATAGAATTTAATTTAATTTATGGGTAAAATTTTACGTCACAGTGTTTTAAAAATGATAGATTTTCAAATGAGTATAACAGTAACACAGGTAGAATATTCATCTCACTGTGGTAGATATAAAATGTTGAAATCACTCGTCAAGGAGTTTATGCAGGTCAGTGTCCTTCTTAAAGCTGTTTTTGCTTCCAAATCAGTTTTGTTACACTTTTGGTGTTTTAATAGGACCAGTTGGTGTTAATTTATTTCACCCTTAAAGCTACGTATCTTCTGTTTATAGTGGTGCTGTTGTAGATAACAGTTCAAGTGATCAGGATTGTGGAGTGTTCTCATCTATTGCACATCTATTGCACGGTTTGGTTTAAGTTTTTATTCAACCAAGGCCCCTTATTAAAAACCTAACATTGTATAAGTCAGTGTTTTTCAGCCTTGGTCATCAAAGCATATTCTTGAAAAACCCTGGTTTAAGTTACACAACCTACTTGAGTATTGTATATTAAAACAGTGTTACCTTTTCTTGTTGAATTCAGCAGGATATTTCAACATATCGTAAATTCAAGTCATCTTAGTTTACTGTTTTTAAGTGGCCTCAATAATTCGGATCTCCATTTTATAGACTGCGTCTGTAATATGATAGAATAGAAGATTAGAAGTATGGATTTTCAGCTAATAAAAATCTGTAGGAAGTGTGTTACCAGAAATTCATATCATTCTTTTCAGAAACCTCTCGGAATCTATGCCATGAAGGATTGCATCCTTATTAAAGGTAAACTAGGCACCTTTTCACAAATATAGAGGTGTCATTAATAAAGTTGAAGCTGAAGCCTCTTCAATTATCGGAGACTTGAGTGTAAACCAACTAACACAGAACATAAAAATAAACCCTACGCAAGTGAAAGAAGCTCACTGTTTCTCCTTCTGCTTTTCTTTGATACCAATTAATAAAAAGCTAAAAAGAGTCCTTTTTTTATCAGATATTTCATGAGCAGTGCATTATGGTGGATGCTTTTCCTAAAAGGCATCCAAACAGTGATAGAATCTCCATGTCAGGAACAGATTTGTAGGGAAGGATTTTCTGTCATTCCCCTGTATCTGTAGCACAATACCTGTATAATATATAAAAGATACAGCCAATAAATAAAACAGATTTTTTTGTCACAGATCTAAAGAGGGTATCCGACTAACATAAACATTGCTGAGTTATTGTACTAGACAGAGTCATGAATGCCTAAGTCTCTCCACGAATTTTGTTTTTGGCATCTTTCAAATGATACAAAAAGTGTCATATTTAAAGAGGGCATATGTGCAGTGCAATCAGCTGTCAACTGAGATATGAAATTCTGGATTATGATCTATTTCTGTCTTTTTTTAAATGGTTTTATCAAAAAAAGAAAATATGTCTGAAAATACTTCCAAATGCCAACGATGTGATATTTTAAAAAAGCTTTTCTTCTTTCTAGGTAATTAATGGGATTTTATACTTTGCCTTTTGAAGAACTAAAAGTGAAATAATTTTCTTTTAAAACCCAACATCTAAAAAAAATGATAAAAAAGTAACATTTGTTAGTTCTAACCAGGGCTTGCTTAAAATGCAAAGCATTTACTAACTAGCTTTGTCCTGATCCATTTTAAAAGTAAGTCACTCTCTTCTCTTTTATTGAAGACAGTTAACTTTTTAATCAAGATAACTGGAATATTGATTAAATAAAAAAAAAGGATTTTTTTTTTGTTTTTAAAGTATTTCAGCAATTTGTCACTATAATAATAACCATAGTACTAGAGCCAGATTCAGATTCATTTTCTTACAATTTCATTTTCATTTATATTGGTCAGAATAATTATTGTGCTCAAACACATATCCTCTTGTTTCCATCAGACTATGTTTTTGT
>JAUZNJ010029768.1:0-15219 GCA_034780135.1 Jordanella pulchra
CATCATATGTTCAAATAGGGCTTACCCTGTGATATCATTAGCTCCACTACCAGCTGTCTGCAAGGTCAATATTTTACAACTGACTTATATGTAGGTAACTACTAAGGTCTCGATTTGTTACTTCAAGCCCTGTTTACGAGGTAAATTAAATTATTTTAATGTATCCTTTTACACCCCAAACTTGCATTGATTTCAAATATTTCTTAATTAAATGTTACTCTAAGAAAGTCGACTCTTGTAAAGAACTGACACCACAGACACAGGAATGAATGCATCACCTGTTCTTATTTGCTACATTGTGGATAAAAGAAAAAAGCTGTTTGTTTATGAGTATTTGCATATCATAAATTATATCCCACAGTCTTCATTCAGTTTGGAGCTGGACGTATTTAAAAACCCCTCTTTAGAAATCTGTCTGAGCGTTTCCTCATGTGAGCTTTCATTCAGACAACAGAATATCCCTCATTCTGTCATCCATTTTCCTTGTGTGGTGTAGCAGAGTGTTTCTTAGCATGTGTAGCTGCTTTGAGTGCCGTCTCTGTCAAATGCATCCAAGCAACCCTTTAGCCATTTGGTCTGGCCTCTCCTTTCTGTCTGTGTAGGTGTGCATGCGTGTGTGTCTGCTGTTCTCTAGCATTCTTAATTTCTTTTTTACTCTTCATTCCTCTACCTTCACTTTTTTTTTTCTTCAAGCATTATACATCTTAGAGCTTTAATCTCTGTGTTTCCTGTGGATTGTTTTCGAGATGATCGATCAGCATGTAGGAACCTTCTGCTCTGATCTACTTTGTCTTCTTTCCAATGAGGCATCATGCATGCATTTGAGAGGAAATCAGTTTAAATTGATCCAATTTTTTTTATTAATTAAAGCCACAGCAAATAGCTTGGTTTTCCCAGATCATAGCTGTGTGCTTTACACAGACACAAAAAATAACATCAGCTAAAAGCTGGCTTAAAGTAAAAAGGCAACAAAGTTCTCCTCCATTTGTGTGTTTAAAAGTGGATAAGGATTATATCAGAAAATTGAATTCTGCCTCTCTGAATTGTTGCCTGATATTTTTTTTTTATGGAAAATAAGTGTGAACTTTTTTCTGTTTTCAGGACTAGATGAAACAGTTTAAACCTACATGGATTTAATCCAATCTGCTTTGTGAATTCAGTGGAAAACAAATAGTAGGAGCATAAAGCAGCAAAACCAGAGGTTGCACAGCTTCATGTACATATGGCTCACATGACTTCCTGCAACCCCTGAAAAGACAGCTAACATTATCCAGACCTATGTCTGCCCTAATGAACAACATGTCTCTACTTCTGTTGCCAATTCTCTGGCCCAAAAATTTGGGAAAAAGCAGAAAAACTCGCATCTCATGCTTTTGATACAAAGATGAAGAAGAGCAGTGCATCATTGTAGTGAACACTAAAGTGGTCCCAACCTAATATCAAACATTTTATTGTACCGTCAGTATAAGATTTCTGCTCCAGACTTTTTTTTCCTTGGGTTTTATTACATTATGTTTTCCTCTGTGTATCTGTGCATGTTTTGTAATATATCTTCAGAATATAAAACCCAAACCTTTAAATCGTTGCCTTTCTTGTTTGATTATAAGAGGATAAGTGCGAGAGAATTAAAGCTGGTTAATTACATATTCCACTGGATTTTAGAGGAAACACTTTAGATTTAGCAATTTATTAAAAGACAAACCACTTACATTGTGTTATACATTTGTTTGCTATTACTTAAGTTCTTGGTTAAGATAAAGATATTCCTCTTATGGTGCGTCAATGGTATGTGTGGGCTTCTGATTAATCAGTGGACTAGAAACAACTGAGGAAATTGACCCAGTGCTACACTAGAAATACAAGGCTAAATTCTAATGAGAGATATGATGTAAATGCTTCTGCAAAAAGTTGGAAAAAGGCTGTTTGTCTGCTTGTAAAAAGTAGTATTTCAGTAAAGACAGTATTTCAGGAGCAAGTTTGAACGACCCCTGTAAATGTTCTAGTAGTTCATGAAGAACCAGAACCAAATGATGCAAACGGTGGCCAGAAGAACTGATGCACAGAGATCACAGACATCACAGACATTACAGCTGATTATGTTTTATCTTATTTAAATGCTTTTCTTTTTATTACAGGGGTTGTTTGATTTTGTTTTTTTGTTTTTTTATTTGGATTGTACAACCATATAATAGAGTATTATGGGCGTGCCCGAGCATATTTCTGCAGTGTTAAATCATTTCAAGATCCTTGTAGCAGCTTCTCCAAACCAATTTAATAAACTCTAAGCCAAGTTGGTCTATAAGCTTCAGCTGAAAGGTGTTGAAACCAGCTTGTTGTAAACTCAGCTGTTCCTGATGTAGCTTTTAAGTCGGTAATATTAAATCAGTCAGAGCAGAGCAGTCTTTGAGTCCTGCTTTTATTACTGAAAGTGGCTGGCTAAAGTAAAATCCTTTCTGTTCAGATAACAGTTCTCCAGTTTCATTTTATACTGTTTAGATGACTGTAATGGACCTTATGTTGGAGTGAACCAGTCCTTGCAGTTGGTTTAAATCTCTGCTTCACATCTTCTAAGTGGTACTCATAAAGTTAAACACATCCACCTTGTTCTGTCTTCATACCACTGGTTGACTGTCCTTTTTGATTGCAATTCTTACTTTAGTTTTTAGTTGTTTGAATGATGTTTCCCCTCCGTACCTCTCCGATCTTCTTCATCCCTTGTTATCCTTCTTCTCATTCATGAGCTCCAAGGTCAAGGAGAAAGCTTAGCTCCTGTAGTGTGAAATAACCTACTGCTTCACATTAGAGAGGCTTCTTCACTTTGGGGATCAAAAAAAAAGGAACCAAACAATATTTTCTTAACTGTAAACAAGAATAAATACATGGCATCCAAAACCAGCCAACAGTTTAGGAGCCCCAATCACTAAATTCGAAAGATGTTGTTTCCTAAAAGGGTCAACTACCAGGTAAAAGGCTGTTAATCTTTTTACTTTGATTATATTTTATTTTGGTATTTAGTAGAGATGTACTGATCCGTTTTTTTCCGATCCAATATTATGCCGATACCTGGGCTGAGTGTATTGGCCGACAACCGATACCGGTCCGATTCAATTGTTGAATGAATGAATCGTATGCTTTGCCATTTGAGGGAAATCTTTAGCCTTGACATAAACATTGTTAACAAAAGGTAACAAATGAACGCAGATATAAATGTAACTTATATTACTTATTTACAAGTAAGCACAAAGATGTATCGAAACCTGATCCTCAGCCTTAGTTACCCTGGAGGGGAAAAACAATTAAAAATCTCTACTTTTAAAATCAAAATATAGCCAAAGAAACGTATAGCATTCAAGACCTTCTAGACATTATGCTGGACTATTTTCTATAATCACAAACCACAGCATAAAGTTTTGTCTCTTTAATTTCTTCTTTCGCTTTGAGCTCAGGTCAAACAAGTTCAGACAAGCAAGGAGAGAACAAAGCAAATGTTTTGTTGTGTCTTGCATAGCGGTGAGGAATTAGTCTGAAGACATCAGCATGAAATACTGAATTAACTCATTTCTGCTTCAGCAGAAGGATTAGCTTTCATTATAACACATTGCAACTGTAACACACCCTTCTTCAACACACTGCCCTTCATACTTTAACAGGGTTGGGTGGGTTCAGCTTTATTGGCTGCTTTTAACATCATTTGTTTCAACTTCTAATATGCACATAAAACACCAGAGACATTCTGATTAAATGCTTCTGAAACTGATAATAAAGTAATGATGTATAAAATAACAGTAATAGTAAACTTGTCTAATTTCCCACACCTGTGGAATTACATGCTAACACCAAAAGTATATAATCATCCGTGTGAGGATGCGTTGTTAGGTTTTGCTCATATGAATGATTTTGTCATACATGTGCTGCTTCATCTGGCTTTTACATGTTTGCTGCTTCTTGTTTGTCTTTGAATCCCCTTTAAAACGAGATGTTTCATCTCAAGGGGCGTATCCTTTGAAATAAATTTGAAATTTAAATTTAAAATCTTGACGTGACTAGCATGTGAATTTAAGTGATATCCCATTCTTGATCTATATAGTTTACTATGATTTTGCTGCTCCAATTATATCTGTAACGATTTCTATTCCTTTGTCTGTAAAGTTTAGGAGCCTTTTTATTGGAAGTTTGTCACTATTCTTCCAATTGCGCATTTATTAGGTCATACACTGATGTTGGATGAGAAGGCCTGATTCTCAGTTTCCATTACGCAAAGGTTAGGACTCTATGCAGGCCATCCAAGCTCATCCATATCGTTATGGACCTTTCTTTGTGTGCTGGAGCACAGCCATGATGAAAGAGGAAGGGGCCATGTCCAAACTGTCGCCCCAATGTTGGGAGAATAGAATTGACTAAAATCTTTCAGTTCACTGAAGCATTTAGAGTTCCTTTCATTGGAACGTCAGTCAGACAAGTTCAGTTCTCCTGGCAGCCCAGATTACCAGATGGGGAAGCATGATTTATTACTGCATTGTACTCACTCTTACTGCTCTGGAGTGGCGATGTGCTTTGCACCACCTCATCAGACACTTTGCGTTGCACTTGTAAGGCCTGGATGCCACTGCCCAGTCATAAAAACCCATTCCACAAGATCTCTACGCACTGCTTTTAAGATAATCTGAAGGTCACACAAGGTTTGAAGGTCTGTAGTGATCAACTCTGCAGAAAGTTGTCGACCTCCATGCATCCGCTGCCTCCACTGTGTCAATTTACTTGGTCTATCACTTTGTGGCTGACTTGCCGTCATTCCCAGTCTCTTCCACTTTGTTATATAGAAAATAAGAATGGCTAGGTGCCTGATTTTACACATCTGTAGCCATGACAGTAATTGGAACTGATTGTAATCGTTTTAATCGGTTAGGATAAATATTTTGGCAATATAGTGTATTTATTGTTAAAGCTCCATTGTCCAGGTTCCACATGTATTTTTTCATGGTTTCATCTAAAATTTGTTAACGAAATGGTCTACATGTTTTATTGATTTTTTTTTTTTTTTTTTTTTTTTTTTTTTTTTTTGTTTTTCAAACTTGACACTATATTTGGCAGAAAATGTTACCAACTTTGCAATAAGAAAAACACCTATTCCCCAGTGAAATATGTGTCATAATGTTAACCCGTAAGAAACCCAGCCTTTACATTTTGTTGTTCTAATTAACATGTACAGCAGGAAAAATGGATTATGTATATATATATATATATATATATATATATAATACTGGAGGCCATATTTTATAGAAATATCAGCCTGCGTTTCCAGAACGTCGAGGAAAACAGCAACGCAGAGCCCTCTGCAAGTGCCTTTTATGTCGTGTCGATCCGGGCTGTGATGATGCAAGAGAGGAAGGGATGCATTAGAGTGGGATTTGCAAAGAGGAAAAGGGTGGAAGCAGCAGCAGGGGAAAAAAAAGAGGTGGAGAAATGAGAGGTTTGGTGCAAAGAAAGGGATGAGGCAGTGAAGAAGAGGAAGAGAAATGGAGAAAGAAGAGGGAGGAAGGGAGAGCGGGGAGGAGGCAGTGCTCAGAAACAGCCCTGTGTGTTGCCATGGTGCAGGCTCAGTCAGAGCTGCACAGTAGCTTCGCTGCTCAGCTCGCTAATTACCACAGACTGCAGTGCTGATACGCAGGCGACTGAAAGCTTTCTGGTTTTCTGCAGACGTTTTTTGATCACCACATTAATGCAGCTGTATTACTAAAAAAAACAGCTTTTTTTATGATGCTGTAAATGTGCAAGGAGTGATATAAAGCTCTGATTTATTTATGGAAAATAAAATATGCTATTGATATGTGAAAGGACTCTGTCTACATTAATGCCATTGTTCAGTGGTGCCAGCTATGACACTTGTATAAATAAGGATCTTTCCTAGTTGAGAACGTTGCTGTGCAACAAGAGCTTGCACATCATGAGCAGCAGGCTTGAAAAAAACACTATAGACCATTGTGGATTGATATTCACCAATAAAAGGTCCAATTATGTAATCAGTCAAATCCAAAAGTCCTCATATGTTCAATGGAACATCTGAACAGGCAGGAACCAGGGCTAGGAATAGAGAAACAGCTCGTATGACAGAAGGGAAGCAAAAAACTATTCAAGCATGTAGAATTTAAAAAAAGAATACAAAAATCTAAGTTGGTTTGAATTTACCCCTTAAGGATTATTTTAAAAGCCAGAAAGGTAACTGCAACACAGACCCCATCCAGTTGTTTTTAGGTGAAGGGGGACATGCCACAGTTTTATGCACAGTAGTTAAGTAAATTATGCAGAGCTTTATCCCACAACCATGTAGATTTTATATCCAATCTGTATGTTTTGAAAGCAGCTCAAGAGATACTTCCCCCTTTACTTTAAAATCAGGGCATAAAATGTGGATTCAAAAATTTGTTGAATTTAAAGCACAACTTTACACCTGAGGCTCCTGACAAAATTACCTGCTGTCAGATTTTATTATACTGAGATTTTCTCTTTTGAGTCTGCAACATTAAAATATGTTTTTATGAGTGTAGAGATGTAGTTCAAGATGCAGTACTAGAAATTTAGCTCCCCAACAATATTCCAATTTAAATTCTGCTAGTAGAAAAACTGCAGAGAAGTGGATAGGATTGTTTTCAAAATATTCATAGGATCCGTGCTTTTGATGCTGTCACTTCTATTTTTATTGTTTTTTTGGGGGGCAGGTTCGATTGAATAATTCTTTTTTTTTTTTTTTTTTTTTTACCCAAATTTTTATTTTATTATACATGTTGTAATATTAACAAAACACAAAGACAATCCAATACAATTAACAAACAAAAAACAAAAGATATACACAGGTCCAGTATAGCCATAATTAAAGCATCACATCTGCAATGAAAAAAATTTAAATTTGTCACCACGACAGTAATTAAAAGAAGCCTCTATTAGGCAAAGTTGTAAAAAAAAAAAACTCCCTACTTGAATGAAAATAGAGAAAATTGTTTTGTGATTCAGTGAGGTTTTTCCAATCTCAGCTGACGTAACTATTATCATTTTGCATTTTGTTATCCAAACATCTTAATTTCACAAAACAAGTGCTTGATTTTGTTATATTTCCATTGCACCAAATACCCAAGAATTTGCTTTGACTCCAATCCTTAGTGTCTAGTTTCATACAAAACGTGGCTTGGCCTTGTTGTATACAGATAATTCTCATGGTTTGCTTGTCTTTCTTTAGATAAGTTCTTTTCTAGAGATGATTTATAACAGTAATTGTGTGTTGATGGCCTAAAAATATCTAATTTTTTTCAGTCCCTTTGTAAACCATGATTCTGTTTGGCTCCACCCGTAGATTGTTTAAGTAAATAGGCTGAAACTTTCACAAAGAAAACATAAGACTTTTTTTTTTTTTTTTTTTTCAACCAAAGTTTTTATTACCTAGACTGACCTTTTTCTTTTTCTGGAAGTGTTAAAGGGGGTGTAAATAATCAGCAGCAGTTGTATACATTCTGAATTTATTTCATTTTATGTTTTTTATCAACTTTGACAATTAGCCTTTGAACTTTCAAGCCAAAAACCATATTGTTGCTTTAACCGCTTGTGTTCCATTTCAGACGATCGAGTTCACATTTTCATTTGAAAACAGAACAAAGCTTTAAATGAGTGGAATATTGCTAACTTAAACTACTTGTTTGATTAAATATATTGGATGGATGTTAATGTGTGTGTTTACAAGAAGTGTAACTATTCCCTTCAGCTTTAATATTGATATCAACACAAGCTGAAACTGGGAACATTCGTGTGTCTCGCTGCGTTCAGTCTGTATCAGGATGGTCGCAGTCCATTACTTTTCGTCTCTGTCCAACTCAACAGTTGGACAGTTTGTTGTGTTTTGACAGCCAGCTGGTATGCAGCGTTTAATCACATAAAACCGTGTTAGAAGTCTGAGAGTATTAAAGGACGAAGTGTTTTCAGATCAGTGTGTCATCGCTCCAGTTCAGTAAGACGACTGCTCTGATCTTGGCTTAGCTACAATCTTTAGGGGCCCTTTAAGTCTTTGCCCTCCACAAACGGGCTGAATCATTTGGCAAGTGCTGAATTGCTACAATCGTTAAGACAATGCCCTGTTTTTGTTTTTTTTCCCCGTCTGTTGTTTGGCACTAAATACATAAGCATATGGATAAATGTGCTCATGTATTCTTAACTATCAGAGGAAAACTAGAAGCACTGCTCTTGTTGTTTTGCAGCCTGTTGTCCTACTTTCTCTAATTTTTCATCACTTTCAACACCTACACATGTTGTGAGCCAAAACTCACAAGTAAAGGTAGTGAATGGAGAGATGTGAGTGTGTGGGTGTTCCTGAGTGGACCTTATAGAGGAGAATCAACCAGGACAGTTCAATCACTGCTGTTGCATAGAGTTATTTGAAGCCCCCAGAGGCCAAACAGGTCAAAGTCAGCTTTACTATTTTCACTTTAATTTCATTAAAGTAAGTCAAGTATTCAGATACTTTAAAAAAAATCTTTACTGATTTGTTTTATTAACATCTTTAGCTTTTGATTTGTAAACAAATCCTGTCTGAACAAGTGGTTATCATGGGTTAAACAAACGGTGACTTTGTGAGAAAAGTGGTGTAGACTGGCCTCAACTGTCTAATATCAACACTGAGGATATTGCCACATGACTGACTGCTGTTTAATATTTAAAACAAAGACAGAACGACAGACAAATGTCATAAAAGTCAGACAATTCTGCCTCACTGTGGAAAGGAATGAGTAAAATTATGGTAAACTAGTTTATCAGCACAATGAGTATTTTTTATAAATAAGAACAACATTATGAGTATTTAATAGATAGTTTTAGGTTGTTGGTCAGAGTCTATGAAGGAAGCTTCTGATGCCAAAACCTTCTGCTCATTTACCTTATTTAGAATTTGCATAGCACTTTGCAGGCTGCTATCTGACTACAGTGAGGAACTCCAACATGGTTGTTTTATTTTAACTCTTTGGATCTTTAAGCTTGTGCCCTTGTCCTTAGTGTTGGCAAGAAAACGCTTTTAATGCAGGTCCATACAAGAATCAGAATGAGATTCCTATGGTATGAGAAAGTGGAATGAAAATAACCCACTTTCACTTATTTGAGGAATTAACGAAGGAATGAAAACCAAAACTGGTACAATTGCTTTCCAACTGAGCTTTAAATCTGTATAAGCTTTGTTTATGCTTGACTCATGTGGGCACTGGTTGCTGTAACCAATATTCTCCTTGCCTCTAGGGGGCAGCATAGCACATAGACAGGAAGTGTACAATAACACACATGCAGAAGCAGAAGACAGTTGTATTAAAGACGCATACTAGTATGCTAAATGACCTGCTCCTACGTGGCTCCATGTTAAAAGAGACTAAGCTGTTTTCTTTACACCTCAAGTGTTGATATGTATGCTGCTTATGAGACATTTATGATGTGCTTTTGATTTGCACAGTTCTCTGCAAATGTTTTTTTTTTTTAGTTTTTGATAAACGTTTTGAGCTGAAGGTACAACCATACAAAATATATGTGTCCCAAAGATTAGATAAACTAATTAGGAATTAAAGTTACACCTTCTGCCAGATCAATCACTACTATTGGTTATATAGAGTTGTGGGATTTCAGTAACACTTTACAATTACCATCAATTATAAATGTTAAGGGGAGAATTTATTAGTGATTAATAGTTAATGTTTGATACCCATTTATAAACTGCATCTAAACTATTTCTGAAAGCTAAATAGATATATTTTCTCTGCCATATTAGTTTAGCCCTAATCCTAACATCAATGAACTTAAGATCTGAACTTAGCTTTTATTTTTCAATTAAATTTGCCCTGTTATGTTGGACTTACCCTACAGCAGTGGGCTTAAGATATTAACAAACTATTTAGTTACCTTTTATTATTGGTTTTTAAGCAATTTATATACTAGTATCAAATATTAACAGACTATTTGTTAATCATTAATAAACGTTCCCTTTACCATTTATAAACGATGGTTATGATGGTTATTAGAAAGTGTAACCTGTATTTCTCATTAATGCAAACAGAACCTCTGCAGAGCACATCTTTAGATTAAGCTACATTAGCATACAGTAAATCCTGCAACACCTGCAAAGCATTAACTTTACATCTGTAGCAGCTGCACATAAAAGTAGCATAAGTTTTATCTTTGAAAATCAAACTGTTGCCTTTTTTGTAAAAAAAAAAAAAACAAACAAACAAAAAGATGCATATCAAAGCAAGGAGGGTGTGCAAAGGTATGAGGGGATTTTAAAACTATTTTTGTGGGGACACCTAAAATACTGGCTCTTGTGTCTTCTGACATGAATTCAACATCATTCTTAAATATTGCAGTGGTATATTAATGTCTTGTTTCTATGGAAGTGATTTAATGGAAGAGCTACAACCAGTGAGATGTCAGCAATGTGCCTAAAGTCAAACAGAAGTATAAAACCTGTTTTTTATGCGAAACGTGTCGTATTCTTAGTATAAAACATTGGTGCATCTAGAATTGACATGCTACATGATAACCTATTTACCCCGTTGGAAAGATTTGCGATAGCAGACTATAAGCAATCCTTGGCCTTATTAACTGAACTAGAAAAAAACAGAGGGCCGTACAAACTGCACCAAGGAGAGTGAATACGCTTTCCCGTCATACTGCCAGCTGCAGCCATCCTGTGCCGATGAAATGCAACCATCCTGCCGCTTGTCCTCCTACACCCCCATCTTTTGATAGGTTGGAAACCTTAAATACGAGTGGTTTTACTTTTGCAATCATTTAACTGGCATTCTGGCATTTTCAGATCTATTTCCTTTAAACATTGCCTTGCATGTTCATATTCAGGGGGCCTGGTGCTGTTGGCACGTCACCGTTTGAGCGTATTTTTTAAGCCACCATGGATGCCAAGATGGCAGCTGCTGTTGGGAAAAAAAAGAGGATACAAAATACAGCTTTATTCTATGAACAAAGAAATCCTGCATTATTTTCCTTCAAAGACGGAGAGTGAAAAACAATTATTGGTTGAATATATGTTTAATGGATTAAATTATTGTTTAATTAAAAAAACAATTAAAACAAAATTTTGTTTTAGCTAAAGTTATATTTGGTTCAAATTAAATCATCTGAAGCGGTTAGCATAACTATTAAAAGGAAAACATTTAAAAAAAAAACCTTAAATTAATCCATGAAGAGCCCAATAAGTTCTCATAGCACTTTACATGTGTTTTCCTAGAAAGTGCTGTATTGTTGTCCATAAATGTAACTGATGAGTTGTAAACACAACAGATTGCTAGAAATGAGTTTTCTTTAAGTACCAAAAAGCAGCTTTTTCAACTGAGAAGCAAAGGATTTTGACTGTCTGAGTGTGTTGAGCTGACATGCTGCAGTGACCTCTGCTGTAGAGGAAGAACTGGGGGTGGAAATATGTGAAGCATACTGATGGCACACATGACAGGCTTCCCTGCAGATTGGAGCTTCACCTCAGAAACGACATGCCTCGGGCCTGTTGAGCCTGCTGGTGTTGCCTGCACGACCACGACACTGATGGAGTTTAGATGAAGCAGCTGTTTATTTTGTAATTGTATTATATGTAAATGATAGTCATAATTATGGGACTGGTTACTTAAAACTACCCACTGCCACCAAATGGCTGCAGTAAACTTTAAGGTTGTCATTTTTGGATCATTGACAACTCTTATTAGTGCAGACATTTTCAGCTAGTTTTTCAGCTTTTCAAATGCTAGTTAGCAGCATTTTAAAATAAGGACTCAGTCAGAAACACAACACTGAGGCAGCACTTATGCTCATTTACTCTTGTGGATTACATTATAGTAAAAATAATCTTTGGATTATGAGATGAATTGTTTTTGGACTGAAAAAGAAAATCTCATAGTTAAGTAAACTTATCAAACTTATCGTGGCCTTCAGTTTTACATTTTGCCAGCTGTTTTGTAAATATGAAATTCATTTTTGGGACATTTTGATTACACAATGAAACCATATTGTGCTATTTTTTTTATGGGGTCTTAACAAGTAAAATCTTATCTAAGAAAATGTGGCTGTTCAAAATATGTATTTTAACTTGAAAGTACCAACTGTTGTTAATAAAAGGCCAGGATATACATATTCACACAAGTGTATAGGTAATAATGGTAAATATGTGTAAAATACTCTGAAAATATATGCATTTTTACCAAAGCAATCTGATTTTTCTCATGCAACTTTAAAAAAAGTTGATTATGTTTTTTTATAACTTAACTTGGCTGCATTGCTAACACTAAAGAAAACATAAACTTATTAGGAGACAAAAACCAAGGTTAAAGAAAAAGATTTTTGGAAATCAACTGTGCAGATTTAAGCAGCTTTGGAATAAACTACCATTAGTGTATGTTCTTTGGAGAGATCATTTCGCAATAAGATTGAAGCACATATTGTTTTATAAACATTATATACATCAACCATTATTTTTTGTATATTGTTTCTATTAGTTTAGTAAAATCCACAAATAAAAAGGTTCATTGCAAGCTAAGTCACAGGGCTGTTCAATACATTGTAAAAATATATTATCCTCACAGCTGCCGTAGATCGTATTGCCCATGGCACCAAGAGGGCTGAAAACACACAAGACAAAGAAAGCTATTAGGGAAATATAATTAAAGTGAGGAATATGTTCCTATTGTGTGGTAAATGTATGAATTTCTGATACTGTGCTTTTATAGTAGCATATCTTTCAGAGTTGGAAAAAAATCAGAACTGGCTGCAAATTTCCAATTTGTTATTTTTAGGGGTGTTATCTACTAATTGCCATTTTTGGCTAATGCAGTGAAGCTATACATAAAGCAGGCTAAACATTCATTGCCTAAAGTATGTTGATCCTTGCACTAACTCTTGGGATTTCCCATTTTTGAATGGAGTATATTCAGTAATAGAAACTGAAAAATGAAAGAGAGGAATTGGAAGCTATTTTTTAATCAGCCATCGTGTTATCTGCTGAAAATCTTGCGCTCTCTCTCGCTCTCTCAGGACATGAATGAACGCTAAGCACACCTGGACATGCTGCCGAAGGTAGCGGAAACCCCTAAAGACGCTTCTTATTTATCTATCTTTGCTCTGATTTTAAATAAACACAAGAGCTGTCACTTTTCATTTTATTGTCATATGAAATGACAGTTACATTAAAATTGCTTTTCAGGTCTCTGGTTTCTTTAGAGTTCTGCAAAAATGTTTGGGTTAATCTTTTGCTTAATCCTCTGTTGTAGGATTATTAAGTACAGTATATTAAGTACTAACAATCTAAACATTTAGTTCCTTATGTCAAAGACACTTTCAGAAATGATGCAGTCAAGTTTAGATCTGATTTGTTGTCTGTCAGTACACTTGTGGATGGCCTTCTCGAACAGAGCTTTTATGAATATTCGTTACACTAAGTACTTTTCCCTATGTGGCTGCACTTGTGAAGGTCAAATAAGCCGGCTCCCATTTGGAGCTGCTCAGCATGACGGAGAGGTAAGCCAGAGCATGCTTTTGTGATATTACATAAAGATGAAGAGGGAGCGCTGCTGACAGCTGTGACGGGCTATTAATTAGAGCTTCATGGATGTACGTGTTGGGAGGAGGCAGAGAGAGCTTAGTCAAAATGCTCAATCATGGCCATAAAATCTAAAAACTTTAAGCTTTAATGCTGCTGCTTTATGGGTGAACTAATTAATTTTCTCATTCAGATAAATGCTGGTGTTGTAGCCAGGAAAAGCAACAGTTGACCTTTAATTCTGTTGGATTTTCTTCATTACATTTCGTTATGCCACCTCTGTCGGTGACATTGAGTTTGCCAGTAGAACATCTCTTGCTGTCATATGTTTGCTGCCCTCAAATCCGTCCATCTGTCACGCCTCTACTCACCTTACTACTTGCCTTTCCTCTTCCCTCAGGGCGGGGGGCTTCAGCCTGAATAAGATGTTGGGTGCATGGTAATTTAGTAGTTATTGATTGGACTGCAGTGTGTCCTATGTTAGGCCAATGTGAGAGAGGATCAGAGAAGATCAGAGCAGCAGCACCGACTGCGTCTCTCATCCAACCTTCTGCTGGAAAACATAAACGCAGTGCTGTTAGTCATTTTGCATTTTAAACATGCCTTACATTGCTCTACTCTAATGTTTGATATTTGTGCTGAGATACATTTAAGAACAATTTCCTTTTACACTGCCTTATCATTTGATCGGCAGGACATATTATCTGAGTTCAGTTTTCTGTCATATTTTGCTGGGAAGTCACCATTGGAGGCCTCGGTACGAACAGAGCTTATATGGAAGTATTTCCTTATGAAGGAAAGGGTTATTACAGCATTGGTGTGCACAGCAAAGTCTTTTTTTTTCCTCCTTTCTGGCTGAAACAAAGTTAAGGGTATAAAATAATAGAAATTGTGCTGACATTTGAAAAAGACAGAAATAGTTTAGCTTTTATAAATTATTATTTTCAATAGTGCAAAGTCATTTGGTTAAGGGCTGCCAAAAGATTTCATGATTACTGCACTAGTACAGCTCATTTTTTACAAACCCTTATTTTTTGTATTTTATTTTGTTGAAATGTTATGCAATGGACCCCAGAAATGTGCCATTAAACTGTAAGTATAATGAAAATTATCCAGAAAAAGTGGAGCTGAAGCATGTATCAGTTTTCATCTCTACTCCTGTGCTGAGGTAGTTTGGTTTCTCACAATCCAAACTACCTCTGTTTAAGCAGCTAGCATGCAAAGAATACAGGTCAGCATTTCACAGTTTCTATACATCCAAAGCTGGTAGAGAAAAAGAGGAAGTGCGTGTGTGACTGTAGAAAATTATAGTTCAACAAAGTATTGAGTCAGGAATATTAATATTGTAAAAATATGTATTACACTTTTCATATATTTTTTTAAGAGCAATATATAATTTCCTTCCACTTGAAAAAAATTGCACAATTTTTTGTTGGTGTGTAGCATTAAAAAGACATGGTTAAGTTTTTAGTTGTGAAGTGACAAAATGTGAAAAAATGGTAGAAATAGTTTTATATTAAAAGTAGATGATTAAACATTTTACATTTCGTGAAAACACTTAGCAGTTGGCTGTTAATGTTCATTTAACACTAAGCTAATCCAACAGGTAGCCTGAATGCAGCATAAAACCAATATGGAAATATATGTGTGTATATATATATGTA
>JAUZNJ010029769.1:0-15219 GCA_034780135.1 Jordanella pulchra
CCATCCATCCATCCATCCATCCATCCATCCATCCATCCATCCATCCATCCATCCATCCATCCATCCATCCATCGGATTCTTGACAGGAATACTTTTAAAAACCAATTGTGTCCGGAATGCCTCTCAGACGGGCCTTGGTCTTAGGAATTGGAGCCTGAAAGATGAGCAGCCACAATCATAACTGTCAATCTGGGGGATTTCACACAATGGCATCTAAACAGGACACAAGTAACTGTGAGTCCAAATGGAGAACAATGTTGTGGTGGTCACAGCTTCTGCTTGATGAATGGTTGTTTTTAAGAAGAGGAGGAAGTTACTCCTATATAAGGAGTTTGTGGCCGACGCCTCAAACCCTAATGAGCACGTGCAGAAAGAGATGTAACCACAGTGATTGGGGACCTGAGAAAGGCAGGGGAGGGGAGCAATTATGTGCCTGCAATCAACACCTATTTGGCCTTCAAACAGAAGCAGGAAAGCAGAAACAGTGAGCTGATTCGACCTGCTCATCACATTAATGTGCCGTAATCAGCTTCCCAGTGCACGTGTTTAGGACTCTGTTCTGGTCCAGTTACTTTCTGATCTGATAAACGTTCTGCAGAGCTCGCTGCTGTTTTGCACACTAGATTAGACGATAAACACAACGCTTTGTTCCTTAACACACACTGAAAGGTGCGAACGGCACACAGTCCCACAACCAGATAAGGGGTCTGGTTTTATTTCAAGGATCCCTGTTGATCTCACTGGCTGGGAGGGAGGAGTGCTGTGGAGAGGAGGAGGGTTTGGGAGAGGAAGGAGGAAAAGTTAGAGAAGCCGGGTTGAAGTTTGGGAAGCTGCACCCATTTTGGACAGATTGGAGAAAGACAGAAGACATTCTACTTAAGAAGAAAAAACATCTATATATAAAAACTTTAAAATAGATTGTTTTTAATTTTTTTTAGATTCATTTAGGGTATTTATTTATTTAACTTTTTTTGCTTTGTATTGTGTCTCCTATGTTCTTTTACACTTTTTAGTTATTTTTTTTTTAAAGTGAAATAGTAAACGATGGAGCTGGAGCATTTAGGAGGTGGGGGGGTTAAAACTGAGAAGGGTGTCAATCGTCTCTACAAGATCGCTCTGGCCATGTGTGTGTGCCTCTGTGCTGCTCTTCTGCTTGGTCTCATACTGGGTAAGTCCACACACACACACACCCTCTCCCCTTTATCCTACATTATAATTTGTAGAAAAACTAACCTATGGTGCAGAACAGTCTCTGTTTTGAAATTGTAGGACATGCAGAGTGTTATAACATACAAGCAGGAGTCCTGGAGCGCTATTGAGTAACACAAGGCAAACTATTTTTGGGTCATAAGGTTTCACATATCCGTAGTGTCCATTAAAACCACACCAGTCAACAGAAAGTGTTTCACTTCTGTGTGAAAAGTGTTGCCCTAATGGGTTTAAATATTAACAGGAACAATTTTATAATCAAATAACACAAAGCCACAAAAGAAGAAAAAAAGCCATTTAAAGGAGTAGCTTTTCATTTTAGACCTCCTCTTTTAATTTACCCAGTTAGTGTTCTTATTTGTCCTCACTGGTTTATTTATATGGAACCAGTACAAGGAAGCTTTACAGTTTGAAAGCAAAGATGTGCTGAATCAGATACCAGCTTTCTTTTTTTAATATAATTTCAAAGATCTGAAGACCTCAGGGGTACGTTCAGGAAAAGTTAAGAGGAAATACAGTAAACCAGAAGAAATTCAAGCCATCAAGATAATATTGCAAAAACATGTTAAATATCAGCCGTAACTGTGTTCGCATAAAGAAAAAAAAAAAAAAAATTAACTACTACCGCATTCATAAAGTGTGTGCATATGCTGCTATAGCAAGGTAATCAGTTTAAAGTCTGAACTTTGACTAGGCCCTAGAACATGCTTTGAGACAAATCATCTCCCTGCAACTCTGGTTGTATGTTAAAGGAAGACAAATCATATCCATAAAGTATAGGTTTGTAAATTACATTTTTACAGTTCTCTTATGAAGACATTATCCCACCTGAGCCGTTGATCCCCGTGGCTACTCCAGAGTTACCCGCTGCTTCACTAAAGAATGTTCTTCTCGCCCAGCTTGTCACTTTAGGTAGACGGTGGTGTCCCGGTAGGTTTTCAGTTGTGTCATACTCTTTTCATTTGATTGAAAGATGATCAGTTTCAGGATATTTTTTAAAAGCCAAGACATGCTTTAAACCTCTCCACAGCTCTCTCCCTGAACTCTGCATGGTTCTTTGTTTTTTTTGCTGTTATTTCTCCAACTCCAACTGTGGAGCCTCTAAATTATTCATACTACATAATTAAACTAAATAAATGAAAGTTAGTGTTCTGCATATTAGGTACCTATTTAATGGGACTGGTTGTACTGGATGTTATTCAGAGGTATTGGAATAACGGGAGCTGGAAGCAGATGCATGGAATACAACTTAATTAGATAAAAAACAGGAATCTTTTTTTCTGGAGCTATGATATAAAATCACCAAAACACATTAAAGACTAAAAATAAAGCCCAGACATACTAAGAAATCAAATAAATTTAATCCACAAATGAACTTCTAAGTAAAGAAAATATGTCTTAGGTCCATTCTTTCACACAAACTGAGGATTTTAAACATTTTTGGGGTTCTTCCATGTTCTCATCATTTCTCTCCATAGAGGCTAATTTGTTCAATTTAGTTGCTTTGTCACTTTTTTTTTTACTAATTGATTTTTCTTGGTGGTTTGTTTTAGGGTGGGCATACACTGTACAATGTTTTCAGTCATTGTACTTAGCTACAGCTCAAACTGTAACTGAGAACAAGAGTTAAAAAGTTCCCATATATCTGTTCTTAAACTGTAAGATGGTCTGATAGGATCTGACTGCTCACACTGGACTTACCTCAGCAAAGAAATAGCACTTGTTGGACTATTCTATCCAGAAGTAAAGTCAGAGAAGAATAGTAATTCCCTTTTACATGTGCAGTGCGCAAGCTTGAGGCAAATTGGCTTGTAGATGCTCTTAGCTCTGCTTCAACAGCAGGATAGGCTCACAATCACCTCACGACGGCCAACTGAATTTCAAGCATGTTTGATTTTCATGCAAACATAAGATTCCTAATCAGGAGGTGATCATGAGAGGCTAATTGCCCCTCGTTACCCCCATGTATATGACTTGCATAGATGGCAAGAGGCAAGGTGAATCTAAAACTCGACCCGATCCAAAAAACTCTTGCTTGACTGAAAAATATACAAAAAGGGCAAAATAATAGCACAGTGTATTCCCACCCTACGGTTGTTTTCAGTTAGTTGGTCAGCCTTTTATCACCTAAAGAACATTTCAAGGATTATAGGATTAATGTCCAAGCAGGACCTAGAAAAACTCATTTATACATTTATCTTTAGTAAAATTAAAAACTGCAACAGTGTTTTCATAGGTTTGCCTAAAAAGTCCATTCGCAGCAGCTGATCCAATTCACTGCTGCCCGTGTTCTCACTACAACTAAGAAAGTAGAGTACATCACCTCGGTTCTAAAGTCCTTCCACTGGTTCCCTGTAGCTCAGAGAATAGACTTTAAAATCCTTATGTTACTCTAAAAATCACTGAATGGATCAGTACCTCAAGACATGATAGCTTTGTTGTCAGTGTATCAACCTCCCAGACCTCTCAGATCTTCTAGTTCCAGCCTACTCTGTCCACCCAGAACCAAACATGGAGAAGCAGCATTTAGTTGGAATGCTCCACTTATTTGGAACAAACTCCAAGAAGACTGTAAAACTGTTGAAAGCAGTTCTTTTAAGTCAAAGTTAAAAACCAATTTGTTCAGACCTGCCTTTGACTGTTGTATCTGTTTTATGCATGTTTTACGTTTATTGTTATGATCGTCTATGTACTCAATTGTGTTATACAAAAAAAATTGCCTTGTCTTGTTGTCATGCTTGGATAGCTTTCTGCTCTAAAACTGATCAAAAAATGCATCACCAATCCTTTGTGTGTTTATTCTTTTCTTTTGTGAAGGAAGTTGCCAGAATAACATTGTGTAACACAGCCTGGTGATTTCTCCTGCAAACCTTACTAGCAGCATGGCGTTTTAAGGGTGATGGTGTAGAACCCTACCTCTTCGCAGCAAGGTTTCATTGGGTTTTCCAAACCGTCTCCAACAAACCTATAAACAAGCCCCACCATGATTTTCCTTTAGCAGTGAAGTCTTGCTTGGGGATTGCATGTAGCAGTTGAGTGTGTCATTTCTTGTTTTTGTGGAAAATCTGTTCCAGCGTTTTCAAAATTATTCTGGAGCTCTCTGTGGATGCTCATTGGCGGCTATTTTTGTTATTGCCTGACTCCTTTGTCAGAAATCTTGCAGTAGGCACCTGGCTGTGGCTGGTTAATGGTGAAATGACAGACTCTTCTGTTTATGGTCCAACGGACCTTTCCGGAATGTTTAGAGGCTTAGAAATGCAGCTGCAGCCAATGTCTTCACTATGTTCTACCACAGTTAGACTTTTGATTCTTGATTGCATTCTGCACTTTGATCTGCCCATTGCAAAACCCGAAAATTGAATCTGTCTGATGGTCTATTTTTTGAATCAGTGATGTTTGTATGGCTATAACTATCAGATCATTCATCTGGAAAACAAGCCTAAACCAAAGCATGACTCTGTGCATTATGGGTATGGATGTGCACTTTGATCTCATCTGTTCAAAGGATATTGTCCATCAATTCTATGGTTTGTTTGGATGGTTTTAAATTTCTCTAAACCTACCAGAATATTTTTACCATTTAAATATCCAACTTTCTCAGTGACTGAACTCCTTCTGTAACTTGTTGATTATGGCTTTGTTGTCAGTTACGCTCCATACAAAAAAAAAAGACCAATTCATCAGGCAATCAGCTAACCTGAAGACAACAGCACATTATGTCAGACAATAAATTAATTACTCAATTCCAGCATATTTAAAATGTTGCAAAGTGTACTTTTTTACTTCACTTACAACTTAAACAAAAAATTCAAAAAAATATGCCTTGTGGGTTTGTTTGCTGAAGATGATAAAAGCTCCCCGGGAGACTAAAGTTTAAGAACAGAATAATGTTGTTTGTTTATTAATTGATTAAACTCTATATTGCTTGTTCATCTGTTAGTTTTTAAAGGGCAATCAGTTTATTTTAAAGATGTTTGTTTAGGAGGTTTAGAAGGCTATTTCAAGTCCCGATGTGGAGCAACGCTAATGAGCTGTCCTCTCCACTGGAAACAATTATATTTCCCAATATGTGGAATTTGGGGAGCATGGAGGGAGCATCAGTGGTTCCACTGTTTTGTGGTTCTAAGGATGGTTAGGGCTGCAGGGGCTCATGTGCTGATGTTGGGTGGGGTGGGTATTGTGTCTTTTTGTTATTGAGGGAAACCGCATTCTTGTGGCCACAGTGAAGTGCAATTATCTTATGTGCCCATGCATGCAGATCCAAGCTCCCACTCTAATGGAAACGCTCCTTTAGTTTACAATGAAAAGATTCAGATTCCATTCGTTTAGAGTTAAATAATTAGGAATGAGTTTACTTCTTTGATGTGTGTTTGCCTCGATTGATGTTGCTTTTTGTGGCCTGTTTTAAGTGACCATCACAATTAAAGAAACATGATTGCATGTGTTTGTATGAGAGGTAACCGCAGCATGGAGTGATTCTGGAAAGAGACTCCTGTCCAGTAACAAGGGAGGTGAACCTCTGAGGTCAGACATCATGGCGCAGCTCAGTCCCGCTCCATTTATCTGTTTACAATCTGGATTTGGTTTCAAAATACACTTTGCCGGCTCACTTCATCTTCTTTAATTGTTTTTTTAGACTTTGTGTACCACAGAACCACATCGCACAAGACTTTAGAGAGTCAAACTTTCTAGGAAAGTTCAGGAGACGGAAGTGGACTCTGTAAACCTGTGGTCATTCTGCCAGGAGAATAAACCAAGTGTGGTTTACTGGGTCTTATTTTGGTGTTCTGCTTACCCTTATTACAAATATATGTTAAGTAATCATACCCTACAGCAGAGCTGAAGAGGACAGCAAGAAGTCATGGGAAAAAGATTTCCAATGGATTGCAATGCATCTATAGGGAAAAACTACACATTTTCCCATTCAAATGGCTGCCATTTAACTGTCTTTGATTAATGGATCATTAGCAATTTTTAGTAATTTTTATTTCCTCTAAAAATAATGGACTTTTGGTAGTTTGCTGGTCTGGAGCATAGAAATGTGTTTTAACACAGTACCACAAAGGAAAGGCACTGGCAATGACTTCAGGAAAACAAATGGTTTTAGAAGAGATGGTTTTCCAAACAATTTGGAGTTCATTATCATACACAAAGTAAAAAAAAATATTGGACAGTTTTTATTCATCCCTTCAAAAGATTCTTCTAGAAGGTTTATCCCGATATCAGCTTATTCCTTTTTAAGAAAAAGAGGGAAAAAACAAAACTAAAGGCTCTGTTTACAAAGTTTCCAATCAGGCACAATAAAAACGATTGATAAACAACTGTTAAGCACCTAAAGCTGAATTCAGTGTTTTTCATTAACAGGAAAATAATCTCTAACAGAGCATTTAACCTGTAAGAAAAAGCCTGAAAATGAAAAGTATCAAAATGCTTGAACAGCTCAGTCAAAGCACGGAAAACAACTTTGATTAAAACACCAAGAAGTGAGAAAACTAACTATGACAAACTAAAGCAATTTTGTAAAGAAAAGTCCTTCAAAATTAGATATCAGAGACTTCATAGTCATACAGAAGTTGAGTAGTGAGAGTTATTGTTGCTGAATGTTGTTCTAGACCTTAGTTCAGATCCTCTGCACTGTACTTTTTTCTATGAAAATGTTTTTGTTTAGATGAAACAGCCCAAACTTATACAGGACAGTGTAGCTTTACTTGGTCCAAATATCTTTAACTGTTTACTCTGTGTGAGAAATCTCCAGATGTGTCCACTCAACTGTGCTCAGAGTTTGACCCTGATTATTAAAAAATAATAATACACTTCCCTCTGATTTCCAGAACTTCTTGCAAAATCTAAAGTCTTATACAATATTAATACAGAGGAACTTCCTGTAATTAGACAAGAAATCGTGATGTTGGAAAAGGTTCTTCAGACTTTTTTCTCTTTTTTAAGCCTGACTAAAATATATAGAAATATAAAAGTTTTATTTTTCTCACTAAAATGTTTTTTTTGTCTCCATCAGTGTCTCAAAGATCCAGTAAAGAGGACTTTTGCCTTTCGTCAGAATGTATTGAAGCAGGTGAGGAAGATATCCAAGCAGTCATTTTCAATGCATTTGGGTTTTTTATGCTCAGCTGTTTGGATCAGGATATTTTGATTTGTTTCTTTAGCGGGGTCCATATTGAGTAAACTAGACCGGTCTGTCAACCCCTGCGACGATTTCTACACGTTTTCTTGTGGCGGTTGGCTGAAGGAAAATCCAATTCCTGAAGATTCGTCTTCACATGGCATCTACCCGTGGCTGAGGCAGCATGTAGACGTAAAACTCAAAGGTGGTAATCTTCCTTAAGTATGGATCTAAATATGTGAGAGAGCCATGGTCAGATTATATGAGGAAGACTTTTAGTCTCACTATATTGTTTAGAAGTCATCTGGATGTTTAGGAAATAGGCCTGCAGAGTTCCTCCAATCTGGAATATTCTATTCATCTGTTCATCCATAAAGATCTTGTGATCGATTTCTATGTTGATATTTAAACATGTCTGCTGAACAAACAAATGACATTCCAGTTTGAGTTTTCTGAGTCCAAACTATATTTTCAGTCATTGAGTTTGTGATATTAAATCTTGTGCTTTGGATTCTATCAAATTTCACTAAACTGTTGGAAAACTTCCCCATTTGAACCTTAGTGACATTTGCCATCTTTCTTTTATTTTTCTGAAGACTTTTTCTGAAGTTCTAACTTATCGGTGCACATTTTAAATCTTTTTTTCTTTTTTATCAGCCATTCAATAGGGGCTGCTGCCTTCATGAATGGCCCAATCAGTTTTGATTTTCTCTCATACTGAATCAATCAGACTCTACAGAATATTGAATATGAAATCTGATAGAGATCAAAATGATAAATATAATAGAAAAAAGGATTTTTAAAAGTTCCTGACTGACAAACAAACCAGAGAAACACAGAGATATCTGTTTTAATTAAAAGCAGCTCTAAAGTGATGCTGCTGTTTGTTCTGACAATCGTTTTGCTCCTACAGAGTTGTTAGAGGCCCCTTCCGATGCAAAAGAACTGGAGGCGGTGACCAAAGCTAAGATCCTGTATCGCTCCTGTATGAATGAAAGTAAGGACATACTCTTTCATTTTCTTTCATTCTTCATACCCAAATTGGACTGATGAAAGTTCGTTATGGGAATGTGGACAAGCTCATGTTTTGTGGGGATGGGACAAAATTAAAGTTTCAACATCATCCCCTTGGCCTTAGCTATTTTCATCAAATCATCCATCATACTTGACAACTGAAACCTTGTTTTTTTCCATTTAAGATAAGTTGGGAAGTCCCTTTATCATTGGTAAATGTGGGTGTGACAGTGGAAAAAAAAGGCAAAAGATATAAAAACTTACGATGGTAATAGCTTACAGAGACACGTTTCTGTCCCTTTGTCTGTAATCTGCCATCGCCTGCCATCAAGCAATGTTGCAAAATGTATTTATTTCAACCACAGTTGTTTTTTAAAGCACTAACTGCTTGTTTAAAGTCACGCCACATCTCAGTTTGATTTGAACTGTGAATTAGCTGCTCCACAAGGTTTCTGTTCTTTTTTTAAACCGATCAGAAGGAGCTCCTTACTGGTGCACCGTCGATGGGTTGGATCAGGGTCCTGTTGTAGGACTCAAGTCCTGTTGAGCCTTGACCAATTGGTCAAGTTTTTATGGAAATTAGCAGGCTTTATGGTTCCATAAATAACTGTGGTTTCATGGTCCTGAAGAAGCAAGGCAGCCACAAACATTAAGTGAAACAAAGAGGAGCATCAAAAGTTGTTAGGAGAGTAGTTTGTTTTTTTCACAGCACTATCTAAAATTTTTTGATGATGTACCAATTTTTATTTGGGTCTTTATAAATTTCAAGTTGGTTTGTTAAAGCTGGTGTTTGGCCTACAGAAATCTATAACAAATCTATGTTATTTTTTTCTTACTTTTCATCGGTCCATCTAGGGTTCTAATTTCATCGATCCAAATTCATCAATCAATTTAGATTTTTCTCTGGTCTCTGTTTTTATCGTTAAAAGGCCAATTAAGAAGTGATTTTTATAATTTTTAATCCACATCTAGTGACTCAATAACGTTTGGGTGTAATATGGATTTATCTTAGTCTTTGAAGACAAAAAATAAAGACGCAGCTCATTAAAAGTTCACCAAAAGGTTAGCTAAAGATTATATGTGTCTCTATAAAGGCATACTAGAAGAAGTGGACACCAGACCGATGCTAAAAATGCTCCGACAGCCTGAGTTTCGGTGGCCTGTGGTGGGGGATGGGCTTGGTGGGCAATACCAGTGGATCCAGAGTCAGTGGAACCTGTTGAAGACGCTGGCAGAGATGAGGAACCAACACAGCAAGAGCGTCCTGATTCGTCTGTACGTCTCCCCTGATGACAAAAACTCCTCGTACTACGTAATTAAGGTCAGGCATCCACCAATCCTCATGCTAAAGTCTCGATTCAAGAGTTCAATGTTTAAATTGAACCATATTACATGAGTTTGATTTGTCGTCTGTCACATTACATTACAGGAAGCCTGAACTTGTGTTCAGTTATATAAGAAATGGGATAAAATGCAATCTAAACATGCATTCAGACAACCAGCTTTACATAATCATGTTTTTAATGTAAAATAAAGTCAGGGTAAGAAGGGCCAGCGCTGTTTGTGAAACGAGGTTTTGCCCTGAGACGTTTGCATACATCATCAGCATGGATGACAGAATCAGTTTTAATGATACATCTAAACTGTTAGGTTACCTGGATGTACTGATACTACAACATATGTCAGTATTGTGTTGGAACCATTTAAATATTTGTGTTTTCTTTCATATGCACAGGTCAAAATTGTACTAATAAGCTCTGTTATATGAAATAAATGATCCTAACAAGTTGCAGAGACACCAAGAGCTTTTTAAAGACATGAAACAGGCTTCCTTGTATAACTCTGAGCTGGATATTTGACTTCTTTTTCTTTTCAGAATTGATAAAGTTTAGTTAAGAAAAGATTAGATCATCTAATCTAAAGGGAAACAGTCACATCCAATTAAATGCGTCCTTTAAAGTGGAAACAGGTGGCAGATCGGTGTCAGTTGTGACGCATATTTTACATCATCATGGGCTGTGTGTGCCAAGAAGGAAAGAACGCCCTTCTATTCATCAGCATGCCAACAAGTGGTCAGATGAGATGCAAAATGGGGGAGATCTGGGCTGAGAGACTAGAACTATCTTTGGATACTTGTGGAGACTCCGAACCTATGAACGCTGTTACTAACTGAAGCATGTTGATGGCAGCATCACTGAAAGGGGGTAGCTTTGCTAATGATGCCACTGATACATCTGGGTCCTTGAAACTTTGTTATATATTTATATGTTTTCAAAATCTAGTGTGTGCTTGATAACCTAGCTTACTGTGGCAGTAAAACTTTGAAAAGCAGAAAAGCTGAGAAATGAAACAGCAGCAAACCTGTTGACTTTGTGTTTCTGTAGCTCGATCAGGCTTCATTGTCTCTTTCCTCAAGAGAAGACTACACCACCAACACTTCCTCTGCTCTGGAGGTGAGTTTCTGTGTAAACCTTTGTTCATTTTTCAAGCGGTTTATCATTCTTAACTTCTTTCCAGTGACTTATAAAAAGGGGAGTAACATATAGGAAACTACTTTTATTTTTTTACTCAGTTTGCACATAACTGTGAAAAAAAGTTAGGGCTCTGATGAAAATGAATAAACACCTTAAAAGTCTTACAGCCTTTATCTCCCTTTTTCTTTCCAGAACCGAGCTGCATTGCTGAGTCTGATGGTGGACGTGGCTGTCATGTTAGGAGCCCCAAGAGAAGCAGCACAGGCCCAGATGGAAAAGGCCCTTGACTTTGAGACCAAAATCGCTCATGTAATGAGAAAGAACAGATCAACTGAAATAATCTTTGGTTTATGACCTCATTAAAAAAGCAATTAAAAATGTAAATTGTAATGGAGACTGGTCAGTTTTTAATGAAAAAAATACAAAACCTTTTTTTTTTTTTTAACTCGCATAACTTTATTTCTTGTTGGATGTGCAGATTCTGATTCCCTATGAAAACCGCACCAGTGAGAACATGTACAACAGATATACGCTTTCTCGGTTACAGCGCTCAATGCCACAGGTACTTTTACTGAATAATCTAAACAAAATATAGATGACTGTCTGGGGCTCTTTTTATTATGCTCTCCACGTGTGAGATTTTATTTTTTTTACTGAATATAAAAACCACAGAATATTATGTATCGATAAATTATTTGGTACAAAAGATTTGCATATGGAATAGAAATCAGTGTTAGAAAAAAAGGGTGAGTATTTACAGATTGAGATTAAAAGGCATGTGAAATATTCTTTTTATTTTTTGCAATTAAAAGTCCACCTGGTGTAATTCTTTGTTAAGATTTTTCTTTTCTACAAATAGCTATTAATGCTACTATCGTTCTTATTAACTTAGTGTATTTTATTTGGTTGTATTCTTTCTTTTTCTGCTCATAGAGAGTACACCTGGCTCAGCATCGTCCATTACTTGTGTCTCTTTCATTAATTAAGCCACTGACGATGTATTATTCCTGTAGAATTTGGTTACATTCTTTCAAACTACCAGTGCACATATTTCATAAATAACAAATTTTTCTATGTTTTTGTGCTTCCAGTTCGATTGGCTTGAGTTTGTGAAAGCCGTGGTGGAGACTAAAGATGATCCAAGTTTGTCTATTTCTTCCTCTGAGCCTGTTATCGTCCGAACCCCCAAATATTTTAAAGACCTCATGAAGCTCATCGACAGCACAGATTCCAGGTAGAAATGCCTAAAAAAAACATGAAAGATGTTATATGGCCTTACCAAGTTATTTCAGTACACAAGCCCAATGCCAGCTTTAGTAGTCTTTACAGATGTATGACCAGGAAAATGTTCAAAACTCAGCTTGCAGAGTTTTGAACATTACAGAATCTAAATACAGCAAACATTACATATTGCAACTGTGTATATGTAAGCAGAAGGCTGGTCCAGCGTTTAGAGGATATTCTGTTGTATTTTTACCCATTGCTCTAAAGATTAGAAACTAATCAAGAGTTGTTACTGTTCTAAACCAGTAGCAGATCTGTTTATAAATATGCACTCTGGTTTATCAATGGGCTCGGACTGTAAAAAGTAGTTTTCTAGAGATCTTATAAAAAGCAATGAAGCTACATGACAGGGTGCTGGGATGAAAAGATTTTTGTTTTTCTAAGTAACTGTTATTTGGAACATAGTGATGTTGTTAGCACTGGGAACAAAATGTTAGAGCAAAGCTAACCATAATAGTAAAAAAAACAAACAAAATAAATGGATAAAAAGGAAAATAGTTAAGCTTTATGATCTTGTTAGTTTAGCATAACTAGCTTGTCTCTAGCTAGGAGTACAGCTAACACCTATCTCAAAAAGGAAGGTTGTGATGTAACAGTTTGTCAGCAAACCTACACAGCTTCACAGATGTCTTCAGGGGAGGGAGGGTGACAGAGGGCAGAGCCTCATATTTACATTTCATCCTGGGAGAGTTCCAGATAAGGCCTCTCCAAGGCCAGAAGGGGAAGTTGAATAGAAACAAATTGTTTGGGTTAGGCTGGCTATAACTTCTCCTTCCAGCCTTCAAATTTTTGCTGGTCTCACCACGACAAAATCCATATTGAACAGATTTATGACTACTCCACCAAAATTCAAGCTTACGGGGTGTGCAGGTGGCGCAGGGGTTAGCGCGCACGACCCATGTACGGAGGCCTTAGTCCTTGACGCGACCCAGGTTCGAATCCGGCTTGTGGTCCTTTCCCGCATGTCTCTCATATCCCCTTTCCTGTCAACCTACTGTCAGAAAAACGAGCATGCTAGTGCCGTAAAAAGCTCAAAAAAGAAAAAAAAAATTCAAGCTTACAACTTTCTCCGAGTTTATTCCATTTCATCTCTGAGTCCAGGAACCGCAACCAACTTGAGATCCTGTGCAAAGATCACATCTGGTTCTACTCCCTTATCAGTCTTCGTGTTGATAGCTCTGCAGATCCTGTCATACATGCCAGGCAGGCTCGCAATGGCAAAAATGTCCCCCTTCACCTTCTAGATTTCATGATATGCCAGATATTTACCAGCTCCAAATATGTATGTGTGTTCTACATCCTCAATAGATATCGTCACCAGACACAAAATCTTCCACTTCTGCAAAAAATCCATGGTGTATCTGGAGAAAAACTTCCCTTCAATGCATTGAAAGACCAGCTGTCCAGATCCATTATTTAGTTTGAAGTTTGGGAAGATATATATAAGTGTATCAGGGGTCCATTCTCTCATAGGTTTTTCTTAATTTATGAGGAATTCATGCTTCATTAATCTTCTTCTGTCTCTTCAGGACAATAGCTAACTACATCCAGTGGAGGACAGTTTTTTCTAAGATTACCACTCTGAGTCGTCGTTTCCTCTACAGATATCTGGACTTTGCTCGGGTTCGTAGTACTTTCCACATATATTTGAATTTACTCATTGAGTTGTTAGCTGTATATTAAACCACAGAAAGCCTTTTTTTTGAGGATCAAAGTTTTGTAGTCATAAGCTGTTGTGTGGGACAGTGCGGGTGCTGGCAGGTCAAGCTTACAAATCAGATAGCTTTCATGTTATAGATGTTTGTCCGACTGGAACAAACTTTTTTAGAAGACATGTAAAACTGCTGTGAAACCACCCCTTTAGACCTGTATTTGCGTGTTTTTTTCTGAAACCTGGAGATCCTTTGGCCAAATAATTTGTTTTCAATTATTACCAAATACTTTATTTTTGCAGAAAATGCTAAAGTACATTTAGATTACTTGCTGTTCAACTGATAACTCGCATGCAATTACATGACTCACCAATAGATGGCTCTATATGCCTGGTCAGGAAACTGGTTCATAAAACACAATTTCAGACAGTTTTTATGTAATCTTCAAATTTCTTGTCACTAAGGTAGTAAAAACATATATATATAATTCCTAAACTAAGGTTTATGTTATATAGGACATTATATTCATAAAATATTTAAAAAAAGTTATGAAAACTGACAAAACATCAAATATGTGGCAATTAAATAATCTACAGCACAGATAGATAGAATTATACAGTATCCATACCTCTTAAAACCTAATTAATAAAATGTTTCTTCCTGAAACTTTCATCTGTTTTATTGGAATTGCAAATAAAAGTCTAGAGTCTACCTAGAGGTCAAGATTTTTAGTTGTTCTTAGAATAAAAAATAAAACTCAGTCAGATTGGATGAAAAGTCAATATTGAATTTGAGTTTTGCCACATGTTGTTATTCATCTGTAAGTTTGTACTGTAGCTGGGCCGTTCTAATACATGGATGCTTTGATCTGAATAGATAAGTTGCTGCTCTAGCTGATCGTTTACGGTTGTTTTCCTGCTTAAAGGCTAACAGTCATTTTATTCACCAGTTTTATCACTTCCACGTTCCTGTGCAACATCCCCTGCCAGTTTTATTATAGGAGTATTGTCTTCTGTCTCATGTGACCAGAGGACGTTTTTCCACAATTTTGCTACGTCTCCTATACAACTGGCTGCAAACCTTTTCTCCAGAAATAAAAATCTAGTGTCATCCTTCTTATAAAGATATCTAAGATGAGGTTCTGCATTCTAAACTCTGCTTGATTATTAAGTAGAGCTTTTTGAAAAGGATAAATGTTAATTTGTACTTCTGCCTCTTTGACCGCCAACAGGTCACAACAGGAACTACCTCACTGACTCCACGCTGGGATAAATGTGTCAACTACGTTGAGAACTCCTTGGTTTATGCAACAGGGCGCCTTTTCATTGACACACACTTCCAGGAGGACAAGAAGCACATGGTTCCTTAACTGTTTAACCTCTTCAAAAAAGAAATCTATCTATCTATCTATCTATCTATCTATCTATCTATCTATCTATCTATCTATCTATCTATCTATCTATCT
>JAUZNJ010029770.1:0-15218 GCA_034780135.1 Jordanella pulchra
TCAGAAGCAAGATCCGGGGCTCTTGGGGAAACATTCGGGGCTGTAGCCCAAGTAGCCACCCCCTAGATCCGCCTCTGCCCTGGCGGCTTCCCTGTGGGGCCCGGCCGGCCCGGGCCCGGCTGGGGTTTCCGCCGGGGGCTGGCACACCCTTGGGGCCTCGGTTCCCTATGGCCCATGGCCGGATTCACTTCAGGGCGGCTGGCTGCCAGCAGGGCCCACGGTCTCGTCCCCGCGGCTCCCTGGGGCTCCAGCGTTGCAGTGGCTGCGGGACTTCCTCGGGGCTGTCTCTTGCCACATCGCCAGACAGGACACTGCAAAGAAAAAAAAAAGAAAAAAGGCTACAACCATCAGGAAATGGGCTGGTTGGAAAGGCTACAGCCGACTTAAGCCGACTTCAAATGACCAGCGCTAACAATAGACCAGCAGAAGTCCGCAGGGCAGACAGAATGCTGAAGGGGTGGGGAACAGAGTAGGACAGCAGTACATAGGAGAAGCCTGACAGGTAGACAGAGCTAGGCTATGGCTGAATGGAGCTAGCTTCTAGGCTAACTGCTGGAGATGTAAAGAGTACAACTGAGGAAGAGCCCAGCCTGCCGAGCAGACAGCCCTGGAGCGGTGGAGAGAAGAAATCAGTGGTGTCTGTGCTGGAGGAAGGGGACTAAACAGTCTCTCTAGGGCTAAACTTTTTTTTTTAAACTCACTTCTCACTTCTTAAGACAATTCCCCACTCCTTCCTTTGTCAAGATACTTTCTCTAGGCAATCTTTAATTTAAAAAAAAAACAGCCAACGAATGTATAATTCTTTTCTATGGTTTTGTAATTAGTATATTTATTACACTATAAATTGTAAGCTTGGTTTAATAATCACTTTTCTAGACTAATCATACCTGATAAAGGAAAGGAATAGTTAACCAAGCTCAAGTTAAATACACTCTACAGATGACATAAAGTACAGTAATATAAAGAAAATATGCATAAAAGGAAAATGTAAATAGGGTCATTAAGTATTTACTGAACAGTCCTTGAAGTCAGAAGCCACAAGTCGGCTTGTGTTCTCTGAGCTCCTCACTGGCTTTTTATCGCAGCTCATAGCACCTCTCACATCCCAGGCTGGAGGATGATGCAGAGAGAACAATGCATTGATCCACTGAGAAATGCCAACTGTCTATTTTTTGCTCCTCTGACAAAAAGTTTGCCTTTCAACCCTCCTCTATTTTTCCCCAAAGCTCTGCCAACAGCAGATGGTGCTGCTGCGTTTTCTCAACCTCTTTTTTATTTCCGTTCAGTAGTTTCTTCACACATTGGGAACACTTAATGCAAGACAGTAACAGTAAAATGCTAAAAGATGAGGGTCTACTATCAAATGTATGTTGTTAAATCAGCAGCATTAAAAGTAAACCTAAAATAAGCAAATTACAATAATGATGATCTAAAGAGTAGGTCTGCTGTGTGACAGCTTAATTTAGCTTGTTTTCATCATAACATCTGTTTCTTACTTAGGGGGAATTTCTATAATTGCCCTGATTCTCTCCATTGGGTACTAGGAGCACATCTGATACAGGGTCTCATCTTGCTATTTGATAAATTATACCTTCTTTACCTTTTGTTCCCATTAAGAACTGGTTTAAATAGGGTCCCTAATATTGATTTAATTCTCTGTTTTAGATGGGGGAGGGTACTCTAACTGTTAAGTTCATCATCACCATCAACACCTTTGTTTATAAATGCATTAAAAGTTTATAAAGCGAGCTGGGCCTGTTTTGCAGTGTAGTCCTGTTTCTCTTACTGTGACTAATTGGATGTGCTTGAAACATTTAACAAACAAGCAACAAATAAACAGCAAAAGGCAAATAGTTTTTCATAACACTGAATATGAAATATACTGAATAAATATGTCACTCCTACTTTAATTAAGCAAGAAGCATAAAGAAAATAACAGTTTCTTTCCAGAAAAAACAAACAAGAATAACCATATTTTATAGATTTTATAGATTTTATAATAATTCAATCACCAAGCAATAAAACTGCACTTGTCTCTTTATCTGCCTGTCTAAAGAAAGGAGCAATGATGAAAAACATGAAAAGATTGAAAATGTTCGCCATTTAGTCACTTTTATCCACTAGGTCAGAGGACATCAGATGCAATAAATCTGCAACAAAAAACATTAAAGTGATCAGCAGCTAAATGACTCAAAATGTTAGAGCAGGAATTTAATAGAATGTTAATCATGTAAATAACCTCTACTAAAGGTATTGAGAACATTAAAGTAAACTTGCACTTTCAGATGGAGACTGCAGCTCAGTTCATTACAGTATTCAATGATTCCTCCCTCCAAAGTAGGAGGCAGGTCACAGCGATGTGAACTGCCTACAAACAGGTCACTGTTTGTAAGAGCATCAACAAATTTAATGGTGTGGAAGGGGTGTGCCTTGATACATGGTGGGTGTTGCTTTATTTGTTTTTGAGTGCAGTCTTTAGATGAGAGTTTCACAATGTTCAGTGACTGATGGAAAGACATGAGATGGAGGCCCTGGAGATATTTCTACTTTAATTACTTAAGATTGAAGGTAATGTTCAGCTTTTCTAACATATTGAAGTTAATTACTCACCTTAGAAAGCATTATTCGTGTTCTCATCAAATGGAAATGATATTATCGCAGAATATCACAAGAATTCCTGAAACTAAAATAAAATTGCAAAAAAAAAGAAATGATTTCTAAAACAAAAATGACTTTATTGGATACAAACCGGTTTGGTTTGGTTTTATTTTTACAAAACTCTAGCTTGATGTTTTTTGCTATCTGTATTTGATGTAAAAGTCCAAGTTTTCAGATTTGATCTTTCTCTTTTGAAGGTATCATTGGAAAAGGGCTTAAACTCTATCATCAAGGTAGAAATGATGTGGTTCTGCATTGTACATCTGTTCAATCGTGCTCCAGTATTAACTGGCTTTATAATATGGTCCCTGACAGTGACACTCTTATCAAGGTCAGGAATGAAAATGTTAACCAGAACTCAGCTAATGCTGCCAGGATGAGTTTGGACAGTAGCTGTTCTCTGATCATCAAAAATCTCATTGCTGAGGATGCTGAAAGTTACACTTGTCGCTCTGGGACAGAAACCACCATGGTTGACTGATGCATCTGAACATTTTTTCCAGTGAGTGTATACACCCGTATCTGTTAAACTCAAACAGTTGTGTGTGTACCCATCTCCCATCTTCTCCCGCTTCATCTGTCAGGGTTGGGAGAAGAATAACCATGCACACATACACTCACACCTAGGGGAATTTGATTGATGCCAATTTACCTAATAGTCATGTTTTTGGACTGTGGAAGGAAGCCGGAGTACCCAGAGAGAACCCACCCATGCACGGGGAGAACATGCATGGGTGGCCCTAGGTCGGGAACAAACCTGCAACCTTTTTGCTGCAAGGCAACAGCGCTAACCACTGTGTCACCGTACAGCCCATGTGTGTACCCTTGTAGCTGAAACATTGTGGGGCCCATTTTCTAGAAAAATATCATGTTAGTGGGACTGACTGCTCCTTGTGGGGCCCAATGCCTGGACCACATGAAGAGACTTGCTGTTTAGGGTCAGGGGTCACGTTTAGCAATGAGGTGTGAATTGAGTTTAGGTTCTGTTTGGGGTTAGATATGAACCAATACTGGTTAAGTTTAGGGTAGAGGTGACAGTTAGGCTTTGGAAAAGGGTTAGCAATAAACAGAAGTTAATGGGAATGTCATGTTGGGTTTTAAGCTCTTTGCTCTTTGTGAGTTCAGATGGAGTGGAATACTGGAGACGCAGGAGCGGATGAGGTTTAGTCTTACTGTTTGTTGAAGAATTCTGAGTTAGGGAGGGAGGTTGTGGATGTCCGGGCTCTGAGTCTCTTTGTGGGGTCCTGGAGCAATGGAAAAGTGCGGCGGGGAATGGACAGGTCGGCTCGGGTTCAACGGAGACACAGAGGAGTGATTTAGCTGCCAGTCGTGGGAATCAGGAGATACTTGTTAACAATGGAGAGATGGATCTAGGAGCTCGGGCAACCAGTGGGTTAATTGCATGGCGTCACGAGGAGGGCTCTGAGAACAGGAAGACAGCCAGGGTCTGATCGGTGAATCCAGGATTTCCAGAAGATCATCTAAAGGCAGCAGGAAAACAGAGAATCTAATTACTGGATAGCACAAGACAACGAGGAGAAACGTAGAGACAAGCTCTGGAGGCTCTGTGATTCCAATTGCTGGCAAACACTCGGGACTGGCAGGTCACTCCTCTTGTACACCGACTGATGAAGCTTGATGGAAAACATCTGTGCTGCTGGAAACCGCACTGCACTCCATCCAGGACCTGCCACCATCTGGTGGTGAAAAAGTAACAAGGCGCACAGGGAAAAAACCCCACAAAAGAAGACTGCAAACCCCAAGTCATGACAGTACCCCCCCCTCAACGGTTGCCACCTAGCAGCCTAGAAGAGCTGGACGGGAACGAAGAGCGGTAGTCAGAGATGAGGGAAGGAACCAAAATAAAAGAACCTGGGACCCAGGAATGGTCCTCCAGACCGTAGTCCTCCCAATCGACGAGGTACTGCCAGCCGCGACCTCAACGACTGGAGTGCACAAACCGGCGGACAGAATAGGCAGGATGACCATAGACCTCACGAGGGGGGTGGGTGGAGGGTTTGGCCGGAGCGCAGAGTGAGCTGGCCTGGACGGGCTTTATCTGGGAGACGTGGAAGGTGGGATGGACACGGAGAGAGACGGGCAGACAGAGACGGACAGCAGAGGGACTGATTATGGCTTCGATGGGGAATGGACCCATATACCAGGGAGAGAGTTTTTTTAGAAATGGATTTCAGAGGGATGTCATGGGAAGACAGCCATACCTGTTGGCCTGGGGTGTACGTGGGTGCAGGTCTCCTTTTCCGGTCGGCCAGGCGTTTATTATGTTCGGCGAAGTGGTTGAGGTTTTGGACAGTGGAATTCCAGATTCTTTGGCAACGGCGAATGTGATGGCGGATGGAGGTGACAGAGATTTCTTTTTCCTCAGAGGGGAGAAGTGGAGGTTGACAGCCAATAGAGGTTTCGAATGGAGACAAACCAGTAGCAGCGGAGTTGTGACTATTATGAGCGTACTCTGCCCAAGGGAGGAATTGGGACCAGTCGGATGGGTTGGAGGAGGTAAAACAGCGAAGAGTTGTTTTAAGGTCGTGGTTGAGTCTCTCTGTCTGTCCGTTGGACTGGGGGTGGAAGCTGGAGATGAGTGAAACCTTAGCTTTGAGAGCTGAACAGAAACTTTTCCATATCTGGGAGATGAATTGTGGGCCACGGTCGAAGAGGATATCCTGAGGGATGCCATGGAGCCTGAAAACGTGTTTAATGAGAAGTTGTGCTGTCTGAAAAGCTGTGGGTAGCTTACGGAGTAGGACGAAGTTGCAGGCTTTAGAAAAACGGTCAATGATGGAGAGGATGGTGGTCATGCCCTTGGAAGGAGGTATGCCAGTAACGAAATCGATGGATATGGGGGACCAAGGACATCTGGGGATGTGAAGAGGTTGTAGGAGACCAAATGGGGGTTGATGTGAAGTCTTGTTCCTCGAGCAGATGGCGCAGGGTTGAACATATTCACTGACGTCTTTATAAATGGATGGCCACCAGAACCTACGATTAACCAAGGCAATGGTGCGACTGATACCGGGGTGAGCAGAGAACTTGGAGGCATGGATCCAGTGGAGGAAGCGGGCTCGGACTGAGGCAGGGACAAAGATCTTATTGGGCGGACAAGATTCAGGAGCAGGTTCTGATGACTGGGCTTGCTTAATTATGTCCTCTATCTCCCAGGTAACGGTAGCAACAGTGCAGCTAGGAGGTAGGATAGTGGCAGGAACTTTATCTGTGTCATCAGGTGAGTATAGGCGGGAAAGGGCATCGGGTTTGATGTTACGGGATCCAGGTCGATAGGAGATGGAGAGATTAAACCGGGAGAAGAATAGAGACCAGCGTGACTGTCGAGGATTGAGCCTGCGGGCAGATTGGAGATAGGATAGGTTCTTGTGATCTGTCCAGACCAGAACGGGATGCTCTGTGCCCTCCAGCCAATATCGCCATTCTTCCAGGGCCAGTTTGATGGCTAGCAGCTCTCGGTCCCCTACATCATTATTTCTCTACGAAGGCGAAAGTCTATGAGAAACAAAAGTACAGGGAGAGTTTTGTTGTCTTGGGTGCAGACCTGGAAAAGCACTGCTCCTACTCCGGTGTCTGAGGCGTCGACTTCCAGGATAAACTGTTTCATGGGATCAGGCTGGATGAGAATGGGTGCGTTGGGAAAGAGGGCCTTAAGGTGTGAGAACGCCGCTTCTACCTCCGGGGTGCAATTAAAAGGGATCTTAGTAGATTTAGTGCAGTGAGAGGTGAGGCTGTTTGACTGTAGTTTCTGATAAATCGGCGGTAGAAGTTGGCAAAACCTAGGAAGCGTCGGAGCTGTTTACAAGGAGAAACGCAGAGACAAGCTCTGGAGGCTCTGTGATACCAATTGCTGGCAAACACTCGGCTCCGAGGGACTGGCAGGTCACTCCTCTTGTACACTGACTGATGAGGCTTGATGGAGAACAGCTGTGCCGCTGGAAACCGCACTGCACTCCATCCAGGACCTGGCGCCATCTGGTGGTGGAAAAGGAACAAGGCACACAGGGAAAAAACCCCACAAAAGAAGACAGCAAACCCCAGATCATGACAGGAAAGGCCCCGCAAAGATAGAGAGATGTATTGTGTGTATTGGCTTGTTTTTCTTGCATTGTGACGAAAGTGTAAGGACATTTTTCTTTAATAAGCTACATTGTGGGAACTTGCAGATGCTTTTGTTCATCACTCAGTTGGTCCCAATAAAGAAAAGTTCTCTTTTGGGGTTTGGTTCAGGTCTAACCTGTGAATTCAGTGTAGGTTAGGGTTAAGTAATATGCTTGTAATGGTTAGGGGGCCTCAGTTACCCCCAGATTTCACATCCTCCGTAACCGCTCTACTTCATCCTGCTTACGTGAATCCAGTAGACATTCGTGCAGTGATGTTAGCCATAGAGAACTATTCCACATTAACCATGATTCTGAACGTCGCCCTCCACATACGTGTTCTGTGTCCTTGACCATCAAAATGTGGAGCAAAGCTATTTTTGACACACTCCAGTCCGTTGGAATTCAGCCAGGTCAAGAACTGCAATTGTATGAAACAGGAAAAAAAAACTTCAAGAAGATCCGGTTGGTCAAAGACAGACAGGTTAAGGACAGATCGGTAATGACAAATTAGACCCTTTTATGTATTTATTGGATGCAAACTATTGGTACTTCAACATACAAGCAAGTAGAGTTGTCATCTACATCCAAATTTGTATTTTAAACTAAAAAGCTTAAAAACTTTGTCAAGTCCAGTTGCAACAACTTCCAAGAGTGCATCTCCAAAGTACAAGAGCAACATCTTATCACAGGCATAGACCAAGAGATGCTGATTTTAGAAGTAGAGACCAAACCAGTTCTGTAGGATCCTAGTTATATAAATACACACGACAAAAAGAAAACGTTTCAGCAAAAACTGCATGAGTGCTGGATGCCAATAGTGACGTTTAATTACACCATAGGCCTATTAAATTATGCTCCTATGAATTAAGAAGCATTAGTATTGTACACGATCTCCTCTAGCTCCAAGTAAGTCAGAGCGTGGAGACATGGGAGGAACAGCAGAGGCTGTAGACATGGCTTTGCGAAGGCAGTCCCGAACAGAGCTCAGTGTTACCCTTTGAGGAAAATTTTCCCACAAATTTGCTACATTTTGGAGACTTATATGTACTTGTGGGAAACAATGACTGATTCTCATGAGGAAAAGTTATCTTCTTGGGGTGGGGTGTAGGTTTAGGACTAAGGTGTAAGTTGAAGTTAGATTAGGTTTAAGGATAGGCGTACAGGGTAATGCTTACGCCATAAAAATGAATTAAGTCAATAACAATTCCCTTCCAGGATAGTGTGACACAACGTGTGTTTGTGTGTTCTTGTTTTGAATACATTATGCGGCCCAATTTCTGGACAAATTGCAAGTTGTGGATATTGACTGCTGCTTGTGGGGCCTGATTCCTGGACCCTACAAGGGGAATTGCTGTTCGTGTGTTAGGGGTCACATTTAGGACTAAGGTGTGAATTGATTTCAGGTTGGGTCTAGGGTTAGGTATACCATAATGGTTAGGGTCCCGCTAGGCTGTAGAAATTAATATAAATCAGCAGGAAGACCCCACAAAGATAGAGATACAAGTTTGTATATCTGTGTGTGTGTCTCTGTGTGTGTGTCTGTGTGTGTTGAAATAGGACAAGTATTTGTCCTTGTTCTTCATGACAAGGTAACAGTAATCTTGATGGTTTGTACAACTTTATAACACTCAAAAAGAGCATTCACTGAGTTAAACAGATTACAAATTACTACTTAATAGTAAGATGGTGTATATATTCTTACTTTTGATGTTGTTGTTTTGTTTTTTTGTTTGTTTTGTTTTGGGATTTTTTTTGCAGTCCTTCAGCCAGCTGATGAACCAGCGGAGGATGAAAATGTCCAATACATCACCAATGCACCCACCACTGGGTGGATGTATTCTTATACTCCTTTCCCATTGGGTATAAACAGGGCTGAACCCACTAACAATCGGCTTTTAGTGGCAGTGGGGACTGACTGGCTCAAACAACTTAGCAACGCGGGTTAAAGTCGCCTTTAAATGGTTCAGCTCTGATTGGCATACAGTGGGAACAGCTTTTTGGCTTCCTGCAGAAACGGTGTTCTTTTTTTTTTTGATTATTATTTATTTTATTTATTTATTTTTATTTTTTTATTATTATTTTTTCATTTTTATTATTTTTTTTTATTTAAAAAAAAAAGAAACAGTGTTCAAAGTAGAGGGGGGTTTTCAGCAGTTGTTAAGGTGTGTTCACACTGAATGCATTTTTTCATCCTTGGCAGATGATTTACATGTAATTCCTATGTAGGGGCAGCTCAGGAGCGCTGTGAGGCAGAGCGAGGTGAAGGTGTCCATGCAAACGGGGTTTTCCAGTTACAGCAAAAGTTGTGGTTCCTCCCCCCTCCCACTTTGATGGCCCAGTGAGCCACTGTCCGTTAGTGGGTCTATGCTGGTTCTGATGGTTGTACTCCGGATGTGTTTCTGTGCATAAACCGGGTTATGTGTAGTGAGATGGTACTGGATCCTTTCTTTATATATGAACTTTGTTGCTCTAATTGAGCTGCGGAGGCCCTTCATGGCCATATGTGCTGCTACCAAGCTCCAATCTGTAGGTAGCAGCTCTTTTTGTAGGAAGTAGCCACCTGTCCTTCATTCATAGTTTTCTCTGGCACAGTTTTCTTTTTTTACCAGACAGTTGGACATTCTGTTCTGTCTATTTAATTTAATTTTTTATCTAAATCTGAGCTATTGTTTGACTTAATTTGGGTTGCTGGATGAGAAAATAGAAAACTGATATTGAGCTGTGGTTTAAAAACCTAAAGAAGTCTTTTACTCCTTTGCTATTCATATGCTGTTCAAAATAAGCTTGATAATATTTCTAGTTATTTTGATTAAATCACTGTGGTTGCTGGTGTGGGGCTGCAAGAGAGCTTGATGACTAATTCAAGATATTACCAGACATTACACTTCCTCTTCAGTTGACACGCAAGATAGAATGGATTTATATTTTAAGATTATTAATCGTAGTACCAAGGTAACATAACACAACATACCTTCTCTTTAGATGATTGTTCGGTTTGACGGATAATAAAAGGTTGTTTTTGTGGTCTGTATCTTGCTAGAAAAGGTAGGCTGCTTTTATTGGAACCAAATGACGTGATGCATGGGGGCTGTTGCTAAATTCATTACATCAGAGGGAGGAACTTAACCTCTTCTTTACTTTGTAGCTGAGACAAGTTTCACAGCAGGCGATAGAAAGATGAGAGATGGCAGCTCTGGTGTTATTCCTGCTTTGTGTACTGGGGTTTGAAGGTAAATATTCAGCTTTTCTAAGATGCTTAATGTTGATTAATTACCTTGAAATATATTATCAGAGCTACATTGGTTAACATTATTTGTGCTTTGACATAGTAAGTTGAATTTCTCTGATAAACATGATGTTATATTGCTTAGGGTCTGATGTCTGAAGATCTTTGGAATTGAAAAATATAATAAAATATAAATCAAAGTAAAATAACAAAAAACTATCTTTTGATTACAGTCATTTTTTAATTTCCTCTTTTTTCTTTGGTCTCTTTGTTCATTGTTGTTTGTGTCTGGTGTAAAAGTGCAGCTTCTCACATCTTGTCTTTCTCTTTTAAAGGCATCAGCGGAAAAGAGCCTAGATTCTATCATAAAGTTGGAGATGATGTGGTTCTGCCTTATACTGGTGCATCTGTTCAGTCGTGCTCCAGTGTTAGCTGGCTTTATAATGACATCGTAGGCAGTAAAACTTTCACCAAGGCTAAGAATGAAAATGATGCTGCCAGGCTGAGTTTGGACAGTAGCTGTTCTCTGATCATCAAGAACATCATTGCTGAGGATGCTGGACGTTACACCTGTCGCTCTGGGAAAGAAACCCACATGGATGGACTGATGCATCTGAATATTTTATCCAGTGAGTGTATATTAGGTTAAAGGAGTCAAACAGTTGTGTGTTTGTGTGTGGTGTATTTGGTTACACAGTGTTTTCTGGAGAAATAGCACTTAGAGACTGACTGCTTCTCCTGAGGCCGGATGACGGGACCCCATAAAGAGAATTGTTGTTTTAGGGTCAGAGGTCACGTTTAGGACTACGGTTCGAATTCAGTTTAGGTTGAGTTAGGGGTTAGGTATGAACCGGTAATGGTTATGTTTAGGGTAAGGGTCACAGTTAGGCTGGGTTAGAAATGAATGGAAGGTCAATGGAAAGACCCCACACAGCTAGAGAGATGTACTACAGTAGGAGCGGTTTAAAAGTTCCCCTTCAGGCTGAAAACCCACTGAATAGCGTGATGTTTCCAGCCAAGTTCCACCCTGGAAGCCAAAGGCTCCACAGCTGGTTTACACTGGCACCTTAGGTTTTTGCCCTCACTGATAACTCAGAGTGAATCCTATTTTTTCAGATTTTCACCATCAAATTGAGGACTAGTTGTTGCAGAATGAGGACATTTAGGACATTGAGGTTTACCTTGGTAATGATAAGGCATATTGTCAGGGTTAGTGCATAGAAGGGGTTTAAAATGACTGAAAGTCAATGGAGGTCAGTGAGAGTCAACACATGGTCCTACGTATCTCAGTAAAGCAAGACTAGAAAGTGTCTGTGGGTGCGTCGTTGTGTGTTTGTTTGCGTTGGGATAGGACAAAAAGACATCCTACTGTCTTATTCTGCTTTATTTATAAGACTGTATGAGGAGTTATAAGGGTAAACAAATTAAATGTTAAATATCTACTATAAAGTAAGATGGTCTTTCATGGTTAAATTATATATCAGATGCATCTTGTTATCTTTTAGTCTCCCCATCTCAGCCAGCTGATGAACCAGCGGAGGATGAAAATGTCACGTTAGAATGTTCTCTGTGGAGTTATGCAGAGACCTGTCCAGAGAACGGCCTCCGCTGGTTGGATGATACAGGAACAGAGCTGGGTGGTGAACACGTCATCAACCACCACTACCCTGAAAAACATGCTAAATGTGTTTCCATTCTGACGGTGAATAATCAGACTGGCAGCAACAGAAGATACACCTGCAGTTTTTTTAATGGAAGCGAGATAACAATAGATGCTCACTACTCACTGGTCTCTGCAGGTAACGAATTACACAAACAAGGGTAGAATAAAAAAAGGTGACTAATTATTTGTCTGCAGTAGAAACACCATTTTTAATGTTTAACTATTAATCGACCCTCTGATCACAGATCCCTCTCAGGTGAACAATATTAACATCATCGGAGTAGCGGTTGCTGCAGTGGTGCTGCTGCTGCTGGCTGTTTTTGGTGTCGTTTTCCTCATAAGATGCAGAAGAAGAAGAAGGAGAGAATCAGAGGATCAGAGGAATCAAAAATCAGGTTTTTTATTTAAATATGGTTTAACTTCTTCGGGAATTTTGTCAATTTTTGAGTTTGTTTTATTCTGTAATCTGAATATTAAGATAAGATTTAACAAGAATCAATAAACCAACAAAACCAAAACCAAATAGAACAAACTCTATAAAGTATATTTGTTGTCAATGGATGTAGCTGGAATGTTTGAGAAAAATGCTCAATGAGATGTATTGGCATTTTATTAATGTTTAAGTTCTGCAGAAATCACTTTCGGTTGGAGATGCTGATTCGACGTCTTCGATTATAAAAATAGATTTAACCAGTGGTCGTACTGTGGCCTCACTCACACATAGTGATAGTATTCTAATATCAAACCCTGACGAATACTCATAACCTTTCAAACTAAAAGATCAATAACCTTTATCAAATATGTACTATGTACTATTTACCATTGACCTGACGAGGTTTGTATTTGTTCCCTGTACAGATAGCAGCCATATTATGTTATTCCTGAGATTTTTGCTCTGCAGTTACCCACTCAATTATCTTCTCCCGCAGCCAAGTTTACATCAGTACAGCATTAAAGTCCTGAAACTCCTGTTTGCTGGAACTAAAAAACACTTTAGCTTTAAATAACACAAGCTAATTAAGCCATGTAATATATCCGAGTTAAAACACTTACCAAGGCTTTCTGGACTTTTTTTTCCATAGGCAGACTAATGCATCAGTCAGCCGATATTTAGCCAATATTAGAGTTTATTTCTTGTATTATTATTGGTCAATAATTGTCATTTCTGATTCATTAGTACATTAAGCAGCAAGGCTATGAGAATAAATGAAGGACATGTATTGCTGTTTGCTCGTTATTATCCATTATTATATTTTCTTTGATTTGTTGATAAACTGTTTCCTTTTTGTTTAAAATTAGTCTTTCATAACAGTTTTTATCATTTTATAATTTTATATCATTTTAATAGAGGGAGATGTGAACTCAGAAAGGATTTCGTTTGCAGGGAAGTTGAATGAAATATTTTTATATGATCACACAAGAATGAAGGACTTTGTAGAAGCCTTGGTTCAGAGGAAAGCTCTCTATAGTTTGTTTGTGGTTTTATAGGATCAGAATAGTAATGCTACTAATAAAATGTATATTGTTTTTTTAAATCCTTTTCCAGATGTGACAAATAAAAACCCCCACGTTCATCAAAATGTGAGTATCTCACTAATATTCTCAAACAATCTCAGTCTACAGACTTTGTTATATTCTGACTGTCATGGTAACATCCTGATTTAAAGTTATAGTATGTTTGAAATATTTCTCTAAGATTGTGAAAACGCTCACATAAATACCCCAAAGCAGTAAACTGGTGAAGCTCACATATTTATAAAGACTTTCCTATTTATAGACAATCAGTTTGTTGTTTCAGCAACACCTGGTTGCTACTTGAACTAGTTGCTTCGTATTTGTTCAAGAAACACTTTGATCAAACTAGATTATCATTAGAAATGTTAAATAATATATTATGTGTTGTACTTTTTTCTAAGACAATATTTCTTGATAAATTTGTCAAGAATATTTTTTCTGATCATTTTTATCGTGAAGAAAAAAAGTCCATTCCTCTTTTTTTCACATCACCATGTTTAGTCCCTTCTTAAACTAACAACTTTGTAAATCTTACAAGTTGCCTTACAACAGTTATAAATATCTGATTTTAACTCAAAGTTGACCAGCAGCTTTCCATTTCTCAACATTTCTGTTTTTACCAATGGTAAAAGCTAAGTCAACTTCTACTTTTCTGTCCTCAGGATGAACCATATTCCAGTCTTACATACGTTGCTGTTGACCATTTTAATTTGAAGACCCCTCACAAAATAAGAGTAAGTGATTCACTGTGTTTCAGTTGTTTTAGTGTGTTTTCACTTTCCAGGATTTTTTGTATGACGATATTACATATAATGCAAAGGATGAGATCTTGATATAAATAAGGTTTAACAGAAGTTTATTTGGACAATTCAATAAAAAACATAAATAACATTGAATAAACACTAATATTTCAAGAAATTATCTCAGTTCTGACAGTTTGTGCTTATAGATGTTAAAATTTTGACTTCACTTTATTAGATAACAAGATTGGGTCAATGAGGTCATTTGTAAAGATGCTCTGTCCAAGCATGGTAAAAAACAACAGCTAAGAAGGATATTATCTATGGGATAATAGAGAAATTGTGCCCTTTGAGGAGTTTGAGGGATATTTAAAAGGCATGTTAAAGTCAGAGCTTAAGGAGACACATCACCCAAATGTGTGCAGGATCTGGACACAAGCTGCCAGTCTGTGTTCAAATTCAGAAGTTTCTACTCTGGGTGAAGATACAATTAATGCAGCTGTCACGTTTTCTGATTAATAAGTGTTTGATAAAAGTAACAAAACTGGTTCGGTGACTCTGGTGTCATCTCTCTTGGTCTGCAAAATTGCCTGCTTTACAGCCATTAGAAATCTGTGTATCTAAGTGTTGTTAAGACGAAGATGCAAAACACCAGAACCAACGATAAAGACAAGCTGAGGGCATGCCTTCCAGGTCTGTCTGTCTACTTAGACTGCAGAGACTAAGAATTGCATTGTTATCACTAGTGTTGATATTAATAAGGATATTTACTCATGTATTCATCCCTTTTGGAGTCATATACATTTTGGTACATTGGATCTTGAACTTTTCTTCATTCTCTTCACAACCCTACTGGGATATGACAGCTTGCTAAGCCCTAGAACTTCCTTGTTTATCCCCTTAACAAATGTGAAGCATTATACTTCCATTTTATTGTAAATATACGCAAAGGGCTTTAACACAAAAATAGCAAATAAGAAAAACATTGTATTCAACCAGTAAGATACTGGTGTGTGAACTTTAAAGATATCAAAATGTGACTACAAACCTTTGAAACACTTGTGGGGAAACAGTAGTTCCTACCATGAGCAGCAACTGGGAGGATTGATGGGTAAAGGGTATTGCTAAGGGACCCAGAGTGACAGTTGAACCTGGATTTTGTGGTTCTTCGACTACCAGACCACTACTACTAGGAGGAATCACCTTTGTCCTTTGTTAAAATCCCTTCACTGGCTCCCTGTAGCTCAAAGAATAGACTTTAAAATACTGTTGTTAGTTTATAAATCACTGAA
>JAUZNJ010029772.1:1783-15217 GCA_034780135.1 Jordanella pulchra
TGTCATCATTTCTTGTGTTGTTACATTTGTCACTGTGATCATTTCTGGTGTTGTTACATTTGTCACTGTGGTCATTTCCGCTGTTGTTACGTTTGTCACTGTGAGCAATGCTGAAATTGTTGCATTTGTCACAGTAGTCATTTCTGGCATTGTAACATTTGTCACTGTCATCATTTCTTGTGTTGTTACATTTGTCACTGTGATCATTTCTGGTGTTGTTACATTTGTCACTGTGGTCATTTGATGAGTTGTTGCATTTGTCACTGTGGTATTTTCTGAAATTGTTGCGTTTGTCACCATCGTCATTTCTGGCATTGTTGCATTTGTCACTGTGATCATTTCTGGTGTTGTTACATTTGTCACTGTGGTCATTTGATGAGTTGCATTTGTCACTGTGGTTGTTTCTGGTGTTGGGGTGTTTGTTACTGTAGTCAATTCTGGTGTTGTTGTGTTTGTTGTCTTGGTCATTTCTGCCATTATTGCATTTGTTCCAGTGGTCGTTTCTGGTGTTGGCGTTGCATTTGTTACCACCGTCATTTCCAGTGTTGTAATATTTGTCATGTCTGGCATTGTTGTTGGGTTTCTCACAGTGGTCATTTTTGGCATTGTTACATTTGACACTGTGGTCTTGTCTGGTGTTGCTGAATCTGTCATTTCCAATGTTGACGTTCTGTTTATCCCAATTTCTGGTGTTAATGTTGAGTTTGTCACTGTAGTCATTGCTGGCCTTGTTGCATTTGTCCCCATGATTATTTCTAGTGCAGTTGAGTTGGTCACTGTCGTCATATTTGGTTTTAATGTTGTGTTTGTCACCATTGTCATTTTTGGTCTTATTGTATTTAATTTCACTGTCAAGAGATTGAGGAAAAATTGTGACACCAAGATATAAATGGAAACCCCAATAGCAAAATACATCACAAAACAACAAGATTATTTCCATACCAGGGCACAGAAGGATCTCTGTCAAACAAAAACAAGAATCCAAAATTATTAGTCTGAAAACGTATGTAGATCTCTGAAAACAATGTTTTAAAAACAGAGGCTTACCAGTCATTGGCTGGCAGTACTGGTCAACAAATGAAGATTCATATATGCATGTACAGGTTTGGCTGCTGTCACTACCACATGAATTGTACCTGTTGCACATATTACATGGGAAGGCAAAACCGTCCTCACATTTACACTGCAGGCCATAGGTGGAGTTTGGCTCACAGACTGTTAAAAGAATTTAACTCAATGAAATAGTTTATTCTGTTTTAAACAGTATAAATTATTCTAGGGTACATTTATTTGAACCTACCTGTGGTTAGACTTAGTTCTATTACTGTTAAAGAAGCTGAGAGGGTTACAGGGAAGCTTTCATTTTTTAAAGTTGCTCTGAAGGAGTCAAGCAAATTTGGTGGGACACTGGCCACTGGGATAAACAAGTCATGTACCACATCAAGCCCCTCTGGAGTATGATAAAACAATCTCATTTCAATTTTCATGCTATAAGCTGGAAACATTTAACAAAATTAGTTATTAATAAGGCCACTGTTTTAAACTTTCGCCATCATAGTAGCCACCTCAATCCAGACCCAAAATAGCCATTTGAAAATAACACTTTGGCATGCAGTTAAATATTAAATATTGATCAGCATAAAACATATCAGCCATGCATACAATCTCACAAACAATAATTCAAAATGCCTACCATATGTCGTTGGTACTGTTGTTGGAATGACTGTTGTCACTGTTTATGAATAGAAAAACAAAACTATTCAAAAGTATTTGAATCAATATTATCTGAATTTAAACAATTTTCCAGTAAGCTGGCAAGTCAGATTGATAATATGCTGCACTCATAGTTAGTTCTACACATTAACAATCTGAGACTGCTTTCAACCAGTTTTGCCAAAAAAATAACTATTGGATGTCCTAAAAGGCACTAGAGGGTGCTAAATGACATCCTTGCCTAATTTGCATATTTCCTGACATCTAACTATAGGGGATTTAGAATCCCTCTGATTGAATTTTTTTCTTTGGCTGTCTGTAAAGCAGTGCTGCAAGATAATGGGATAGCTGGAAGGGAAAGCTTGTGAAGATTTTAAGAATAATAGATTTTATAGAAACAGGTAAAGAAAATACATGGAATTCTGTAATTTAGTTCCACACTCCAGCTCATCACAGTAATACAATCAGTAACAGTTTGCCAAAAGAAACAAACAAAGAAATGTCAAGACATAAGAGTGAGGCTGTAGAGTGAAAAGGCAGACATTCTATTTTATGTGAGGCAACTGTGTTAATTTAAAATATTCTCAGGATCCCTCTTTGCATTGTAGTGCAGGATTAGCAGCAGTTTTGTACATGCACATTTCATTTGCAATACAAATAATATCTCTCTCTAATGCGGCATTCACGCAGTCTCCCCTAAATGACGACAACTGACAGTGAGAGGGTGGGAGGAGGGCTAATGGATCCACTTGCTTCTTGCTCACAAAGACAGAGTTCAGTGTTTTTATGTGTTGACACCAATACCTCTATTAACACAGAAAAAAGTTGCCAGATTTGGCACTTGGCACTTTTTGAAATAGGCACCAGAGAGGTTCTGAAAAGTTTCCAGATAAAGTAGCAAAAGCGCTAATCTGGCAGCACTGTTTCCAATGAAAAGAGGGAAAGGAAATCATTTAATCTGATTGGGCGTAGTAACACCTACAGTAGTGCCGGTCTAGTTTGATTTTAACTTATATCAAATGAAACTAGAAAAGCACTCGGAGAGCGCAGACCTCCGCCAAGCAGCACATTGGTTTTTTTGTTAGCAACTTTACAGAAAAAAGTTATAGATGGATTTTGCTAAAATCTTCACATAAGGTGTGTATTATAACCATTGACAAATGATTACATTTTGATGATGATCCGGATAACCATCGGGCGGGACTTTGCCACGGGAAAGTGTTTGTCAATAGTTATAATACAGCCCCTCTGTGAGAATTTGAGCTAAATCCGTCCACAACTTTTTCTGTTAAGTTGCCAACAAACAAACCAATGCTACCCAAAACATAATAACAGCCAACACCATGTGAAATCACAAAAACGTATTCTTTTTCACACTTCCTATTTTCAAAGATCCATCCATCCATCTTTTCCTGCTTAATATGTCAGGGTTGCGGTAGGGCCGGTGTCTATCTCCGGCAGACTATGGACATAAGGCAGGGTACACCCAGGACAGGACGCCAGTCTGTCGCCTTTCTCAAAGATGAAACTATGAATTCTGGCAAAACAGATGTAACAGCAGCAACTACGTGCTGGCACTGCAATCATTAATTTTATTTAGATGTGGGCTTGACTTTTTGCTGAAATGTGAAAATTTCTAGGGCCCATTCCCTCTTCAGAAAACATTTTAGAATCAATAACCAGAAACTTATTAAAATATTAAATGTTTCTCAGCCTGTCCTGCAGCTTTGCAGCCTTGTAAATATATACGGCCTTCTTTACAGGACAGACTGGGTTTGAAAAAATTAATTGTGTCATACCAAAGATTGTTGGAGAAGACATTGTGGTCAGCTCATCTGTTGCTGAGGTTGTTTCGGCATATAATCATAGAAATATCAATAGTAAGTAAAGTAAAATCTTAAAAAGTAAGCTTTGCGGAACTTTTCATATTAGAATTGGTCAACTTTAGAACAAAAAAAAAATCGTTCACTCAAAGTTGATTTTCATGATTACTCGGTCAGTTACCATGGTGCCAGCTGACTATTAATTTTACATTACCTGTTTGCAGCGAACATGGAAGTTTGTGCATGACTCACAGACACATTGTTAAATAAACTGGTAAATTATCTAATCTGTTTTCTTTTAAATATTGTTTACATTATTGTTCTTATTATTTTTTCCTTGTTAGTCTGTCCCTCAAAACTAATTTTCCTTTTCCACAGAGCAGTATCAGTGCAAAGTGGTCACACACCTAGTACCTTATTTGTAACATTGTTTGGATCATACCATTGGAGGAAATGGTGTTTACTTGGCACTGCCTCTGTAATTACTGTCAACACTGCTCATAGAAAATGTGAACATGAATTTCCTTATTAGTGTTTTTATGGAAAAATGTAAGCAGTGAGACGATACAAAACATGATTTAGAACACACTGAGCAGAACTAAATTAACTTTGATCAGTTTTCCTGTTCTTCATTCTTTGAGGCTCATTGGTAAAGAATTAGGCAAGATTCAAAGTTTTTAAACCTGTTTTAACAAAACAAATTCTTTCTTGGTTTATCTAAACAAACACTTTTTTTTTCACGTACCTGGAGAAGAGGTTAGGCAGAAAGAGTTGTCTGTGGATAAAAAGCAAATAAAATGATTCTGTCTGTCCACAAAAAGTACAAGCACAAAAGGTAGTAGCTACAATCTTTTCATCAAAACAAATTAAAGGAAAAGAAAAACAACAGCAACACAGCCACAGAACGTTTACAGTGGTGAAGAATAAAAGTAATATTTTACTGAAAAAAGTGTAATATTTAAATGCTTTCTTTCTAAGTTTTGGTCAGACCAATGATCTATGCTTACTTCTGGTTAAAATGTCATTGTCAATGAAAGGGTTTTGCACCAATAGGAATAGTAGGTTATAGTCACATGAGACAGAGTTTAGGCACTGCCAGATTCTAATTGCTTAGTGTTAGAGTTGATAAATGACTTCTCCGTGTTTTTTTTTTTTTTTTTTAATTCAAACCAATAGAAACAAAATGAAGGGGAACATTGGTCAAACTTTTAAGTGTTGGTACCGACTAAGAAGCTTATGTGGAGGTTGCCGCTTTCCTTCTGGACAGCTGAGTTAACTGTTTGACAGACCTGGCTGGTTTGCAGGCAGCAGACCTTTTAACTGACTAGAAAACCGTACATAAGAAGGTTGAAACGAGAGTGGACAAGGGGAAGTGTACCACTAACTGTTTGGGAGGCGTTAAACTTAGAGTAAAATTGACAAATAAATTTAACAATGTAAACTTACTTGTGATTGGCTGACAGAAATCATTGTGAGATGGAAGTCCATATATGCATCTACAGGTCTGACTTCTGACATCACTGCATACATTGTTTTTGTTGCACATCTCACATGACCAAGCAAAACCATCCTCACAATTACAAATTAGTCCATTAGTGGAGTTTGGAGAGCAGGCTGTATGTGTGGAAGATAAATGAATTAGAACGGTTTATTACTGGCATTGTAGCTTTATGTACTCATTTCCCACCAGTATACTAGCTCTTATCATGGGGTCCATGAAATTTTGACTAGTGTAGCATGTGCTTCTGATCTACACAGCTTTCTATGGGTTAAATGCTAACTATAACAAGGTAGGTTTGAGAAATACTCAAACAAAAATCCAAGCTTTACATAAAATTAGGATGGCATTTAGACTTTTGTAAACCTTTAAGGACCTAAATATATTGTAATATACTGTAAAAAATAAACTGAGGTAGCATGCGTGTGATTTAGGGAGGTGCATAGAGGTTGTGGTCATTTAGCCTTCATCAACAGATTTCAGTATCATTTGATGAAGGAAATATAATCTATGAGAGTCATCCTCCAATTCTAGAGCCAATGTCCTACAGTTCTTTAGTGGTCCAACTCATCTGAATAAAACAACTGAGTTAACAGATTCATATGCAGTCAAACTCTGCAGAGCCCTACTGTTGATTTAATGGTTTGATTAAGGTGTAATGATGCAGAGTAGATTCTAAAACTTGCAGTACACGAACCACTGAGGATCACACTTTGACACCGTTGAGACAGAATGTTAAAACATTATTACCTGTAGTAAACAGCAACTCTTTTACTTTCAAAGATTGTGAGATGATTATAGGGAAGGATTCATTCTTCAGGGTGTTTCTAAATAATTCAATTATATCAGCTTGGATGCTGGAGAGAGGAATCCTCAGTTCGAACATCACTTTAATTTCCGCCAGCTCTGTGAATATACAAAAGAAGAAATCTTCACAGTTGTGTTTTTTTTTTTTTTGGGGGGGGGGGTTTCTGGGACCAAACACCATCACTTCGATTTTTCATAGTTAATATATAGCAGTTCAGAGCCAACCAGGCTTTAATGTCAAAAGTAAGATTTTAGGAACCTTTTGTATCAACACTGATAAAGTATCTTCCACTCAGCGTCAATTTCCGTGATTAATGTGTCATTTATTATGGTCCGAGACTCTACTAATTCAACCTCTCCTGTTTGCAGGCACCATAACTTTGATGGGTTGGAAATTTCTTCACGAGTCATTGATAAATCATGTGTCATGTTTCAGCAAATCATTTCCATCCAATATGTTTTTCAAATTTAAAATGTTCAAACTCATTCATTTTCTTTTGAATATTGTTTAAACTCTTTTTATCATTGTCAGTTTTTAAAAACACATTTTCCTTTTCCAAAGAGCACTATCTCTACAAAGCGACCACTTTCTTGCAATTTTCACAAGCTCACACCTAGAACTTCAGAACACAATTTATGACATTGTTTGGATCATACCATTAGTTTTTATCGGAGGAAATGGTGTTGTACTTGGCCCTGCCTCTGTCACTGTTGTCAATACTGCAAATAGAAAATGTACACATTGACGTCCTTAAACATTGAGATAATTGTATTCTACAAAGCAATACCAACACAAAGTGAGCAGAGATTGACCTATTAACATTACACAAGTATTGCACCCCTGTTCCTTCTAAGGAGAAAGTTACAAACACTGCAAACCACAAATAACTTTGAGTCATAGTACTACATAATAGATCAAGCTTAACATAGTATAAAACCATTAAAGCAGCAATTACAGCAGAAGTACATTTAAAAAAAACAACAATCCCTATACGAAGTTCCTCATAGATGGTTTGGTCAGTACTTTTAGTTGTAACTCAAGCTACATGCTCTAAGTCATCCATTACCAATGATTTTGGTTAATAAATTAGTCTGATATGGAAGTACAAAGTGGTCTGTGTTTTGTTTTTTTAGCAGTCCTAGTAATATTACATAAAATTACTTTTGTTTCCATAGTGTCTAAAAAGACAAAGTGGGAAATTGAGAATGTCTGGTAAGTACAGGTTATGTTTTACAGAAACAAAAATCTAATGTGTACTCCTAAAGTTTAATATCCACTTTATATGTAACCATTATTAAAATATTTGATAGAAATTATGATCTTTATCATGAGTCATTCGTATCCCAAGATTTACTTGAATATTTGTTGGTGAAGTACTTTTTCCTGTGGATTTGTTTTCTGTGTATCCATGGTTTTTGTGTTTGGATTATATTTGGTAGATGATATTTTTAGAGTGTTCAATAAAGATTCATCTTTTTACTTTCTCTTAGTTCTTTGGTATCTATTGTTTGTTGCGGTTTAGATACACTCTTTAGCTTTTTGTTCGTGGTTCAGTGGTGCCCATTGTTACTTCCTCAATGTTCATTTTTAGGTCTATTAAAAACCCTTCCTCAAGTGTTCTATTTCAAATCTTTCATACCTGAGCCACATTCCTCTGCTTTGCTTTCTCAAACTCACAGAAGTTTCAAGTAGTTCAAAAGCCACTTTGTTTCCCCTCGCTCCTCTCTGGATCCTTTGCGGTATATTCAAGGTTTCTGGTTTTCTTTTTGTCTTCAGTTATCTTGTTGTTCCTGACATAGAATTTTTGCCCTTCAAATATTACCTCATTTAAATTTGACTCTGTTTTATCTGCACTTGCATCTACAATGATACAAAAGATGATTTAGAATAAACTGTGAAGAACTGACTTGATAAACTTCGATCAATTTTTCTGTTTTTCTTTTTCTGGCCAAGCAAAACCATTTTATCATCTCCACCTGCCTTCTCTGCCTCACTCATCAGCTGCACCTGTTCGTCTGACTTTATTAACCCCCTCCAGATCTATAACCAATGCCAGATTATTCCTTCGAGCCTTTGGTGAGACATACTGTAGCATTCTTTCTGCCTGCCTGCCTGATATATCTCTTTACCCTCTTAGACCTTGATTTTTGCCTAGCCTCTGTCGGATGTTGGATGCCTGAGCTCTTGACCCCGTTCTGTCCCAGACTTTTCTCTCTCGGATTTTGATAAAGTTTTCTCAAGCCATCTGATCTTCTGGTTTTTGACCCCTGCCTCCTAAGGACAACGATTTTGGATCACGGACTGGTACATACTTTTATTTATGACCTCCCGGCTCTGACCTCTTTTCTGCTCACCCCGACCTCGATTTAGGATCTATCCCCAGACATATAGCGGCGGAGCGTCCGGAGCCTCTTCTCCGGGTATCGGATCTCTTTCGTGCTGGCTCATCGGCTGCTTCTCCGGATTTATACACATTCCCCATTGAGGTCAGTTACTTCCACTCTCCTTGTCTGCCGTTCTATAAACCATCCTGAGTCGATCAGTAATGCTCAAATCTCCCCTAAGAAAATCCTGCCGTTGCTGCTCCTTCCCGTCGCCGACCCGGAAACAGGCTTAATAAACACCTCGCTGTCTGGTTTACTTCTGGGTCCGCAAATTTCACATCCCTGTTACAGAATAATCTGGCCAGTATGGACCCTTCACCAGATCAGCAGTGGCGTGCCGGTGTCGATCGTTCCATTAGCCAGCTCGAGACAGGAGTTAGTGAGATTCTAGAACACCTCCACAAGTAGCCTTCTAACGAAGCTCCACTTCCTCAAACAATGGGTGACGTCACCGCCTCCTTGGCGCCGCCCGAATCCAAAAGGGAGCTGCGTTTGTCGCCCCCTGAACTGTTTAAGGGTGATCCAGAGCTCTGCAGACTGTTCTTAACACAGTGTGAGATCATTTTTGAACTGCAGCTTTCCAGTTTCCCATCAGATCGTTCCAAAATTGCGTATGTTATTTTTTACTTGCTGGGAAGGCAAAAATATGGGGAACCACTGAATGGCAGAATAGATCTGCGATTCCTATGAATTCTTCTCTCAGGAGTTGATTCGGGTTTTCGGACCAGTTCTTCCTGGCCGTGAGGCGTCTAAAGCCCTTCTGTCTCTGCGTCAGGGAAACCGACGCGACTTTCACCTTCTAGCCTCTGATAGTCAGTGGAACGAGCAGGCTCTGATGGATGTTTTCCGGCTGGGACTTAATGATAGAATCAAGGATGAGCTGGCTATTTGGGAGGTGACTCATTCTCTTAGACTTTTGGAAGCCCTGGTGACACAAATTGACCTCAGGCTTTCTGATGGCCACAGAGAGCGTCGTTGTCAGGCCAATTTCTAACAGCAGAACAATAATTTGATGGATTCACCGGAACCCATGCAGCTGGGGCGTACAAGACTGGCTCCTGAGGAGAAGCAACGCCGTTTCTGGAGCAACCTCTGCCTTTACTGTGGGGGCAACGGTCATCGGGTTTCAGGATGTCCGGTAAAAGGTCTGGCCCAGTAGAGGTAAGGGGAGCTCTGCTGGGCCGTATTCAGAACCTTCCTTCCCCTAGATTAACCCTGGCTGCCTGTCTCTTCTCTAGTTCTGGTTCTCATTGGTTTATTATTGCCCTGGATCAAATTTCAATGGATCCTTCCAAGATCGACGCTGTTGTCAGTTGGCAAACTCCATCGGACCGCAAGCAGCTACAGATTCTTGGGGTTTGCCAACTTCTACAGACGCTTCATTTGTAATTATAGCCAGATAGCGTCTCCTCTTCATGCCCTGACTTCTGCCAAAACAAAGTTCTCCTGAAATGATAAAGCCGAAAAGGCCTTTCTTAAGCTAAAGGATCTCTTCACCTCGGCACCTGTTCTCCAGACTCCGGGACCCGAAGAAACAGTTTGTGGTGGAGGTGGATGCCTCTAGCACTGGGGTTGGGGCAGTTTTATGCCAAGGGGCAAATGATGGTTGCTTTCATTCCTGTGCTTTCTTTTCCAGGAGCCTCTCCCCCTCTGAACGCAACTACAATGTGGGTGATCGGGAACTCCTGGCCATCCAATTAGCCTTGGAGGAATGGAGGCACTAGTTTGAGGGCTCAGTGGAACCCTTTTTGGTGTGGACAGACCATAGAAATCCGGACTACTTACAATCTGCCAAACGTTTGTACCCGCCGTCAAGCCAGGTGGGCCCTGTTCTTTGCTAGTTTTAACTTCTCTCTTTCATACAGACCTGGAACAAGGAACATTGAACTGGATACTCTTTTTTTCCCGTATTCACGAGACCATCGAGGGGGACATCGATGGTCAGGATGCTTTCATTCTTCCGGACTCTGCTAGATTGGCCATCACTATGACTGAGCTGGAGAGGGAGGTTCGTGGAGCCGTCGGGAATTGTGAGGTCCCTTGCTCCTGCCCCAAGGATAGACTGTTTGTCCCTGAGGCCCTCGTGAGTAAGGTCTTGGATTTCTGCCACTCTTCTCATCTGTTCTGCCACCCTGGTGTTTCTAAAACTGTGAGCTTGGTCAGGTCCCAGTTCTGGTGGTCATCTCTGTTTAAAGATGTAAAGGAGTATGTTTTAGCCTGTCCACATTCTTCCCGAGCCAAGCCATCCCATAGACCTCCTTTCAGTCTTCTTCGATCTCTACCGGTACCCTCTCGGCCATAGTCTCACATCTCTATGGACTTCATAACGGGACTTCCTGTTTCTCAAGGTCAGTCAATTTTCCTGACCATTGTTGATCGGTTCTCCAAGATGGTCCACCTGGTTCCTCTAGGCAACCTACCCTCTGCTAAGGAAATGCCAGCATTCTTGCTAAGGAGGTTTTCCGCCTGCATAGGATCCCTTCGGACATCGTCTCGGACCGGGGGTCTCAATTCATCGCCCAGTTCTGGAAGGAGTTCTGTTCTCTGCTCGGTATCACGGTCAGCCTAACCTCTGGTTTTCACCCTCAGACTGATGGCCAGACCGAGAGGGCTAATCAGGAGGTTGAGACCAAGCTGAGGATCCTGTGTGAGTCCGACCCCACTAAGTGGGTTCAGTTTCTGCCATGGATCAAACATGCCATCAATTCTCTGCCCTCCAGCACCACTGCTCTCTCTCCCTTCTACACAGTCCATGGTTTCCAGCTGCCAGTATTTACATTGCAAGAGAAGGAAGCCAAAATCCTGGCTGCCCATCTGACCACCATGAGGTGCCAGCGGGCATAGAGGAGAGCCAGAGGCACCATGCTCAAGTCAATCGACTCTCAGGTGCGTGTCGCCAACCGACGTCGTATCCCTGCACCCACCTATCTTGTAGGACAGAAGGTCTGGCTCTCCACCCGGAATTTGCCCCTCCGTGGAGACAGCAAGAAGCTGGCACCACGGTTTGTTGGTCCATTCCCCATTTCCAAGGTGGTTAACCCAGTGGCGGTCCGCCTATGTCTTCCTGCTTCTATGAGGGTGCATCCATTCCATGTTTCTCAGGTCAAGCTAGTGTTCTCCGGCTTTATCCACATTCCCCATTGAGGTCAGTTACTTCCACTCTCCTTGTCTGCCGTTCTATAAACCATCCTGAGTCGATCAGCAATGCTCATATCTCCCCACAGAAAATCCTGCCGTTGCTTCTCCTTCCCATCGCCGACCCGGAAGCAGGCTTAATAAACTGTTTAAACGCACCTCGCTGTCTGGTTTTCTTCTGGGTCCGCAAATTTCACATCCCCGTAACAAATTCAGGCAGATTCAAAGTTTTGAAATCTGTTCTAAGAGAAAAAATCACTAAGTTGGTTTATGTAAACAACAGATTTTTCACATACCTGGAGCAGAGGTTGGGCAGAAAGAGTTGTCTGTGAATCAAAGCAGATAAATGTTTCTTAGATAGAAAAAACACAAACAAATAAATATGGTAGATGCAATCTTTTCATTAAAACAATCAATTAGGTTGTAGTCACAAGGAGTTATGCGCAGCCAGATGACAATCATGTAGTCTTATAACTGTTGGTACCGACTAAGAAGCAAAGAAAATCAAAAGCCATGCACAGGTTCCCTATTTCCTTCCTGACTGGTAAGTTTAGTGTTTGATGGACCTGGCAATTGGCTTGCAAACAGCCGACCTTTCAGCTGACTGCAAAACTCTACAATATAAGGTTGGAAGAGCTGGTGAGAAGTGCACCTCTAACTGTTTGGGAGGAGTTAAGGTTCTAGCTTACTCCTTAAATCTATAATAAAATGAGATCCCCATAATGATTTATTTTGTAACATATGTAATTAAAATCAGTGTACACTGTCTGCAGTAATGACGCAACACAAACTTCTATACAATTGACATATATAAATTTAACAAGACATTACTTACTTGTGATTGGCTGACAAAAATCATTGTCAGATGGACGTCCATATATGCATGTACAGGTCTGACCTCTGACATCATTGCATACATTGCTGTTGTTGCACATATCACATGGCCAAGCAAAACCATCCTCACAATCACAAATTAGTCCTTTGGTGGAGTTTGGAGAGCAGACTGTATGTGAGGAAGATAAATGTCATAGAACGGTTTATTATTAGCATCATAGCTTTATGTGGCTCATATTCCACCAGTATGCTAGCTCTTGTTATTGGGTGCATGAAATTCCAACTAGTATAGTATCTGCTTCTGATCGACACTGCTTTCTATGGCTTTAAATAGTAACTAAAGCAAGCTAGGTTTGTGAAATACCCAAACCAATCAAAAACCCTGCCTTTACATTGCATTAGGATGACATTTTAACTTTTATAAACCTTTAAGGACCTAGGTATATCCTTAAAGCTAAATACTAAACTGAGGGTGCATACATGTGATCTAGTGAGAGGCTAAGAGGTCGTGGTCATTCACCCCTTTCAGATTGTTATTGAGGATCACACTTTGACAATGTTGAGACAGAATGATAAAAATTTTTTACCTGTAGTAAACAGCAACTCTTTTACTTCCAAAGCTTGTGAAATGATTATGGGGAAGGTTTGATTTTTCAGAGTGTTTCTAAATAATCCAATTATATCAGCTTGGATGCTGAAGAGAGGAATCCTCAGTTCAAGCATCACTTCAATTTTCACCAGCTCTGTGAATATACAAAAGAAGACATCTTCACATTTGTTGAACAAACGCATGCAAGATGAAATTCAACAGTATCAATTATATCAGAGTTTAGATAAGACCCAAATTATTTAGATCCCTGAAAATATGGTTGGTTTAAAATGTTTTAGCTCCATTTATTAAGAATAATGTCTGAAAAATTATATATATTTTTAAACCTAATTCTACCAGGGCTGTATGTGTAGAATTATGGGCTTAAAGTACCAAACATTATCCTTCACTGGAGATTATTGAACCTCCTTTAGTGGTTCTCAGAAGAAATGTTGGCAAAAATTATTTATATGGTAAGAACAAGTGTATTGAGAGTAATTAAGTAATTGATGATATATAGGAGGAGGCGTGGCTTCAATATTTAAGAATACCATGAACTGTAGTAAAATCTCTTTGGGTGATTTTATGTCTTTTGAATATCTTGGAATTGAGGTAAAAGGCCACAAACGAACTTTGATACTAACTTTATA
>JAUZNJ010029773.1:0-15216 GCA_034780135.1 Jordanella pulchra
TAACCGAGCGTCCCGGGGTCGGAGTGTAACCGAGCGTCCCGGGGTCGGAGTGTAACCGAGCGTCCCTGGGTCGGAGTGTAACCGAGGTCGGAGCGCCCCGAGGGGGGTCTGAGCGTCCCGGGGTCCGAGCGCCCAGGAGTCGGAGCGTCCCGAGCGTCCCGGGGTGCCGAGCGTCCCGAGCGCCCCGGGGTCCGAGCGAGTGTAACCGAGCATCCCGGGGTCGGAGTGTAACCGAGGTCGGAGCGCCCCGAGGGGGGTCCGGGCGTCCCGAGCGTCCCCGGGTCGGAGCGCCCCGGGGAGCGTCCCGGAGAGGGAGCGTCCCGGGGTCCGAGCGCCCCGGGGTCCGAGCGCCCCGGGGTCGGAGTGTTTGACACTGGAGTTTAGAATTCTGACTTTTCAAGCTGTGATGCTACTGCAGAGCTGTCTGCATATGAAAAATAAATGTAAAGGGTTTGAAGTCCACCGGTTTTAAACAGCCTGGAGAGTGAATTGTGTGCAAAGAAAACAGGCAGAGCACGGATCATTATTACTCATTTTCTGACGGAGCCGTTGGGAAACAGTTTATAAATTCCTAAATTAAGTAAAGCTGTAAAAACCTGATGGCAAATATTCTGGTACTTGTAGTTTTAACCTGAAACCTATAAAACCCTTTCTGTTCACTTCCAGCCGCTACCAATGGCAGCGACAGGCTGCCGGTTCAGAGAGCTTTACCCGGGGGCCTCCCAGCGCTGCGTCTGTTTGTACGCTGGCGGTCTGCCGCTCCGAACCAGAACGGCATATTTTAGCAGGATCATAATCCTGATGAACTGAACAGGGATGTTTTCAGGTGGACTCGCATCAAAACGTGTTGAATCATAGCAACAAAGCCGAGCTGCTCTCTGGCTGCGCCGATAAACCAACAGAGCACCTTGACCAGTCCTCCTAGGATCCTGCAGGTTTTACCATCAGTCTCTGTGTGTGTCCAGATCTCTGAGGTGGACTTCATGGACTCGGTTTTATCTCTTGGATTCAATGAGGAGCTCAACCAGAGCCTGTTGCAGGTGAAGTTTTCATTTTAACCATCTGAAGAAATGTTGCTGAACATGGTGTCTGTATCAGATAGTTGAGGTGGCCTCTCTGATCTACCTGTTCCAGCTCTACCTGCAGCACAAACACCAGATCCGCAGCATGCTAAGCCATCTGCTCTGCAGTCAGCCAGCCTACCACAACCTGGACTGGAGGCTGGACGTCCAGGTGAGTGTCTGAGACCTCCTGGATCCGTCTTCTGTTCCTCTGGTCTTCAGACCCGCGTTCCTCTAAAAGGTCGCTTAGGTGCTGGTTCTGATTAAGATGCTTTTCTCTGTCCTGTGGTTTGGTTCTGGTCCAGTCATTCAGTTGGTTTCCAACCAGCTCTGAGCTCTGTCCTCTGGATCTGGTTCTGAACCCAGTCAGGTTGGATGTTCGTGGATTAGGGCTGCAACTAACCATCACTGTTCTTCTTTTTCAGTTAATTGATTAATAATCGGATGGTAAAAAGTTCCTCAGATTTTTTTTTTACGGAATTAAAACAGGTGAAAGTAAAACTTATCCACCTGAGGAGTTCTGGATAGAGCGTATTGACGGACCAAAACGTTTTTTAATCTTAAATACAAAGTATTTCTATATTTTTTAATATAATTTTAGTATAAATGCTGCTCTAGGGAGGTAGATCTGTCAGCTAAAGGTATGTTTTAGAGTCTCTATACTGCATTTAATGATGAATTCAAAGATCGATTAATCCGATTGTTTCAGCCATACTATGGATCAGGACGTCCTTCATCGTGGTTAGAAAACTCCCACAGAGGCCGGATCTCCAGTCATGTTGCACCTCATTAGGAGAAAGTGTTTTTCAGTTTTGTCTCTCTGTTAAACCTGATCAGTTGAATTCACAGCGACAAGGAATGATGTCCACCAGCACACTATGGGATGAAGAAGAATACTGAGTGAAAAGATCAAAGTGATGCAGAGAAGTACAGAAAAGCAAAGAGTTGATTCATAAAAAACATCCTAAATATCTTGGAAAGTCAAGTAGAGGAGAGCAAAGTTAGTGAAAGAAAACGACCTTGAATCTAAAAAGCTCCTGGAATAGAGAATAAAAACTTCAAGGATGAGTTCAGAAACGGAACCAGCGGCTCAGTAAAATCCTCCGACATGGTGGAGATTTCTGGGACGGAGCGTCTGACTGAGGGTTGCTAGTTCTGTCCTGTGAGGTTTCTGTTTCTAGGACGGATGGTTCCCACGGTAACCATGACTGACAGTGATCAGAAGCTACGTTGATCGTTTGGTTTCTTTATGGGTCTCTGCTTCATTCATGAAGGCTTTTCTCTTCGGTTCCAGTTGTTGACCAGTCAGTCTGTTTCTCTCCTCCTTTCAGTTGGCGAGTCGCTCCGTCCGTCACCAGATGGTTCCCACGGTGACCATGCGTCTTCTCTTGTCGGGTTCTGACGTGGGCGGACCCCGCCGCTGCCTGGATCTCCAGACGGACCCCGGCACGCTGCTGCACGTCATCTCCACGCTGGAGGCGGCCCTAGCGGCAATGAAAACCGGCCATGCCCGGCGGATTCTACGGAACATCAAATGACTCCACGTCGGCCATCTTTGAAGCACCAACACTGCCTCCCGTCCGGTTAGTTTCAACCCAAACTAAGACGAACTGGACTGACGGATTCGTTGGGTTTTGCTTGTCCTGGTCGGAGGCGGGTTCCAGGATCGGCAGCCTGTTGGGAGGATCCATGCAGCACAGATCAATAAAATGATTTTTAGCAGCTATACACTCAGTTGATCTCCTTCAGTGAAAAACCAGCCAGACTTTAGTTCACTTTAACCAGCAGTTTATTGATTACATGAAGTCTTTTTACAACAGTTAACATCTTCTTCCTCCTACAGTTTGGGAGGTCCAACAATCCTCCATCCTTCCATTTTACCAACTTTAGTAAAAAAGGCCAGTGTTCCCAGACCCAGGCACGCTGTGGTTCCGGTCATGGCGCTGTGGGCTGCAGAGAAACCAGAACAAACAGCCTCAGTTAGTCTGCAGCTCATTCTTAGCCAATCACATCCTGCCTGTGGAGCTCCGTGCAGAGTCCAGTAATTATAGAGGAACGGCGCTCCGAGCCGCTCTGGTTGCTTCCGCCTCCAACCGATACTCACTGCGGGCTCCGAGGAAGACTCCTGAGGCGCAGCCTCCGATGAAGTAGTTCAGCGGGTCGTCCGGAGCCTCGCGGGCCTGAGCGCTGAGACACGTCGCCATTCCAAAGATGGCTCCCATTGAGGCTGCAAGCAGAACACAGCAGAACCGTTGGACTTGTAACACTGAGCTCGGAACCAAGAGAAGACCCGGGCCCAGAGTCAGTAGAACCTCCTGAGGTTAGAAACAACCGCTGCCATCAGTTTAATCAACTCAGAGGTTGACTTCGGGTTGAACTAACAGCTATGAAAAGCCATCATCAGTGAAGGCCTGATTGGACTAGTCACCATGGCAACAGGAAGTGCCCATTTCCCAGCGCTGGAACCAGAGATTTGAACGCAGAAATGATAAATAAAAAAACTACTGGAGAATGTGTTTAAAAGACCAAACAGCATCAGAGGAGATGGTGGGAGAAGATTATATGTCGTCTGATACAGCAAACTAATCTGACATCCTAAATATAAATGATGACCAACAACAATAGAATCATGGAGATGTGGAATTCATTTATAGACACCCAGAATGTTCATTATTGCTCTAAAGAATGTCATTTCATTTGAAATTTGACTATGAAAAATATATTTTTTAGACAAATATCAAAACGACCTGCCATAGCCTGTTTTAATCATGGCAACATGACAAAGGGAAATAGCTTCCTGGTTGAGTGCTAGTGGATCTATTTAGGTCCAATCAGCTGTCAGCAGGTGCAGATGAAGTCTAGAATCATTGCTCTATCAGGTGGGACCTGTGCATCATCTCATGTGTCTCCATCATTCAGTAAACAGTGTCTGTCTGACTGCAGTTGTTTTCACCCATCAATGCTTTCTCTCTGGTATCCAGTTCTGTTAAAGACGTGTGTGTGATGCTGATGTTGGATGAGGAAGATCTAGACGCTCTGAGGACCTCTGTCAATAGAGATTTAGTTAATGAAGCTCTTTCTTTAATTGGATCGTCTAAAGGATATGATATGTTTGTTTTTTTAACACCAAAGGATCTAAGGAATGATTTTAATTTTCATTGCACAAAACTGAGAAAAATCGGACTGAATCAGGAAATAAAACAACGACATTATCTCTGAGGAGCCAGAGGACCAGTTTAGGTCTATGGAGGATGTTGCTACGGTAACAGAAATTTAATGAAGTCTTTGTGAAACGGAAAACTGAATGACCCTAATTTTACGGTTAAACTTTGAGTTTTTATTAAACCCACTTCTTGAAACGGACCTCAGAAGGCTCTGTGATTTCAATGCTGAGGTCATCGACAGGCAGACCCACAGCAGAGGGAGGACCAACCAATGCGAGAATATTTCACCTTCAGTTCATTCTGCATCTGCTGCATCAGTTCGACTACAGACTAAACACTGGATTATAACCAGTAAACAACAAACACAGGACCACATGAGGGCCTGTGTCCACAGCATCAGCACGCTTACCCATGGTGACCGTCGCCCCGGAGGCCCTCTGCACCGCCGCCAACGCAGAGTCAGGCTGGAATGCTACGATGTGATAGGCTGAGCCAACCAGACCTGGGAAACACAGAACCAATCAGAGGGAGCGGCTACTCTGGACTCCACACCTGGAAGACATCCTTCATCCAGAAAAGTTCTACTGCTGGACCACCTGTCCCCACCCAGGTTCTGGGTCCAGGTTCTGCTGGAACCCGGTCAGTCTGGTCACCCCTGTAGCCTCTGGCTGAAGTGCAGCAGATCTAGATGGTTTGATTCTGTGTTGGGAAAAGGTGAACAGAACCAGAACCTAATATTGGGCTCATTAGCAGCAGAATCAGGACTTTAACTTCCTGTTGGCCACTGGGTCCAATGAGGTCATCAGTAGGAAGACTCTGTGGTCAGCACTACAGTAGTACTACAACAGTACTACAGTAGTACCACACTGTTCATACTGGTTCAGCACCATCGATACTTTAACATCTAAGCTTGGACTCTTTGAGCAACAGAACCGGGTTCGGTTCTCCCATCCGGGTGGAACAGGAAGGTTTATGCAGACCGGTTAGCTTAGGGGAGTAGCATTAGCAGGCTGCTAAAGCCCTACTGGTCTCCTCGGAACCACCGGTTCAACAGGTCCAGTGTGCAGCCTGGTACCTACCCAGAGCGGTACCCAGTTTGGTGCTGATCCATGTCTTCTCCACGCAGTCTGTCCCGTCCGGAACATCCCAGTAACCCATCGCTGACTGTGCTGGGGGGGCTGAGTCGGTGCAAGGTCAACACGGGATTTATCGCGAGAAACCAGGACGGTCTTCCTCTGATGTCGGAGGCGGGTGTAGCCGCTCTGCTGCCCCCTACCGGTAAGAATAAAGTTATTAATCACAGAAACCTAATTACACATACATCTAATAGACCTGAAGTGGAAAAATATTTCCATAGGATTTAAAAAAAAATGCTCCAAATGAAAACTTGACTTGAGCTGTTTACCTGGAGCAATGATAGGTCAAGTTAGGATTAGTCTTTGTCATTCAGGCATGCGCTTGTTAAACACGGATTTTTTTCTACCTGTTAATGTTTTTTCCATAGTTTTCCTACCCGTGGTGAAACCTCATACAATATAGAGGCTAACGTTTATTAGATAAGACAGTTCTTCTGTTCTATTACGTACGTAAAAAAAGGTTTGGAAATAAAATGGGAGCAAACAGACAGATGTGATCATTCTTAAATGAGAAAGCTCGAGCATTGTGCATCAGATTGTCCTAGATCTACAACACTGTGTATTATCTCCATTAGGCTGGTGGTGTCTCACCATTTACAGACATGTGTATGATGTCATGATGCGGCAGGGTGTGACTCTGCAGCTCTATAAAAAGCATCTTCCAACTGGTAGGCCTGCTGTATGTAACCTGAGCCATTTCTCTGGTCTTAGGCATTTAATACACATACATTTAATGACAAATACATTAGAGTATTATTTAATGTCAGTTTTTTTTCCCCCAACGATCTCTTCCATGAAAGAATTGAGAAAGCTTGAAGGAGTAAACAGTATGGCTTTCTTTACAGCTGGAGTGAGATAGGTTTAATAAAATCCAACATAACCAAGAACCCAAATCCATCATCTATTGAAAGAATCCAAATTAGATTTTCCATGTCTCACTGAAACCTGGTTACATGTAAACAGGGCTGAGTCTACCAGGATACAAGATCTTTATAAAGGATGGACCTGAATGTAGAGGTGGAGCGTGTATAAAATGGCCGTCAGATTAGACTGAATATAAATCTGTCTCCACAAATTTCAGTCGTATTGACTGTAATATACAGTTTATATGAAGAGTTGCAGGCCAATATTGAAGAATGCATTTGGAAGAAGAAAGTTATATTCAGGATGATTATATTTATTAACTGGCCTAATTCATCAGATCAGAAAAGACTAAAACAAATCACAAGTAGCCATAACTTTTCTCGGTGATAAAAGGTCCAACTAGGATTAACAAATCACCCGAAACACGACAGACTTATTTATCAAAAGGGATAGTTAAGAAATCCTACCATATGTTTGTAGATTAAAGAGAAGAATCAGATCACAATCGGATGCTTTTCTCAACAAAACAAGCTAAAAAGAGAAATAATTGATAAACCATCTGAACAGTTTCTAATCCCAAAGTTTGAAAGAAATCATTAAGAAATAGATTGGCCTGAGTGTCTTTCACACGACCATTTAGTCCTGGATGGAAAGTGTAACGTTTTACAAGCATAACCAAAGCAACATTTAAAAAAAGTTAAACCTGAGAAAAGATATCTGCCCTGAGAAAACAAAGGAACCTGGGACCAAACAGAGCGACTACACACTGAAAACTGCCCTCAGAACTACTTTACTTCACTCAGAAACAAAGTTGAGAAATTAGCTAAAGCAAACTTTCATAAATGCTATAAATATGTTAAATTTGATACAAAGAAACTCTGGTTTCTGTCCAGTAACTGCTTTAAAGGGACTGTTCGGTCCTGTTAAGTAGAGCAGCGTTCAGCTCTGATCTCTGATCCAACAGCAAACAGTCAGAAAAATCCTTATTTATCCATTTCTAGACAGAGATTCTTATTTCAATAACGTTTATTTTGAAATGAGTAGAAATATCCTTTATTGCTCCACTGTGGGGAAATTTAGGTGTCCAGGTAGAGATGAGAAATGAGAGGAAAAAAGCTGATTTGAACTCTGCAGCACGGTGAACCAGATCTTTACAGAACCAACCCGGTCCAGATAAAACCCGGCTGCTGTTCTACAATCATCCAGGCCGCTGCTTGTGATTAAAAAGCTGCAACATTGCTGGAACAGAAACAGCCTGCAAACACATTTAGTGCACATTTTCTGAGCCCAACTGTGAGGATTTAGAGACTCTGAGCTTTAATCTTGACGGAGGAGAAATTCAGACAAAACTACAGGTTTGATCATAAGTTTTTATTACACAGCTTTAACTTATCAAACAGCTTTTTAAACTTTCTACTTAATAACTTCCATCAGATATGAATCTGTGGAGCTTCTGCAGAAGGATCATCAACAGTTGGTTCGTGGAGGGAATCAGTTGAATGAAGCATAGATCTATAGCATCCAGAAACGCCACAGGAACCCAACCAGCACGGACCGGGACGAACCGCTGGTCCAGATGATGGACAGAGCATCCCACCAATCCGCCCCAAACGTCCAGGCTGGTTTCAGTCACTAGGGGCAGCGATGCTCCCCGGGTCAGTTCTTCTTCTTCCACAGGTGGCTGTAACTGTCCACCTTAAAGTCGTCTTCATAAACATCTTCTGTTCTGGTTCTGGTCTTCTTCACTTCCCGCCGCTTCTGGCGAGCGCGGCGCTCCTCCTCAGACAGAGACGACAGGTCGACCGGCATCTGTGGACACAGAAACAGAACCCTGTAGAGTTCTGGCCCAGACTCGGATCACGTTCAGATGGAGCCGGGTCCGACTCCGACCAGCACAGAACAGCAGCTGTTGTGGTTGGACCTAGAGAGGAGGGGTCAGACAGGAACCAGAACCGCTGGCAGCAGTTAGTCTGGCTGGATGTGTGGGATTCGGATCAGAACCATCAGACATCTTTCTGATTCAGTGGAAACTCGAACCGGGTTTCTTTCTGTAGGAGGGAAGATCAGAACCGGGCCCTTTAGAAACATCTTGGGTCTGATTTGGGTCACATGAGCAGAAAGGTCCGGTTGTGGTTCTATTTTCCTGCTCTGGGAGGTTCAACAGTTTAGATCAACCGGAACCACGTGCTAGAAGAATCATCACTGGGTTCTGGTTCCTAGTTTGGACCCAGTAGCTGCTGATGGTTCCGGTCCACTGCAGAGAGATGAAGGTCAGAGTCCAGAGAGGACAGGTCTTCATCATCATCATCATCTTCCTCCATGTTCGAGGAGTTTAATTCAGACAGAAGTGGGTCATCGGAACCACAGAGGACCTGAACTCTCCTGAACGGAACCACTCACCAGGAGGATCCGTCTGGGCTCCGGGTACCGGATGCTGATCGTGGAGCCGTCCGGCCGAACCAAGAGAACCGGGTACTGTCGCTCATACCTCTGCCGCCCGCAGCGGACCACCGAGGTCCGGTTGGAGCCCAGCTGAGCTCCGGTACCGTGGAGGAAGGAGGACCGAACCTGTGGGAGGACTGGAGATGGGCAGTGGAGCCGGAAAAGGCTAGAAACACAAACGGGAAAAGCCAGAGGTTCTGAAACCCAGACAGCAGAACCGAACCGTGGATGTATGAGTCTAGCAGAACTCTTACCGGGTCACCGAACCGTAAGGACAGACAAGGTTCTGCAGAAACCGCCCAGCCATGGCTAACTGGACCCGGAAGGCCACACCTGGAGCTTCTTCTTCTTCCCCTGCAGACAGTTTGTTGAAGCTTCGCGCCCCCTGCTGGTCAGGAGACACAACTGATCAGAGGGATAAAAGGAAAACTTCTCAAATAAACCGATTAATGGACAATTTATTGATCATTAATGTCTCATTTTAATTATGTTATATATTATAAAACCTATTTCTCATTTTTCTCCCAATTTTTCTGTCAAATTTGCATTAACTTTTGTCTGATGTTTTCAGTTTCTAGTCAATAAAACATATATTTTTATATTTTATTATTGTTGGCTTCTTTTGCTCTTTTATTTCCATGTACCAGAACCGAACCACAACCATCCATGTTCTACAGTCGGCCTCTGAGTTCCTGTAATACAAACTTTGCAAGGAGGAACCAATAATTGCTTGTTATTGTTTTAGATGGTACATAAAGATGATCTTTACCAATAGAGGCACATTTCTGCCACAATGAATGTTATTCTCTCATTTGTGATCTGTTGGGTTTTGCACACACTTGTAGCTCTTCCATCTTTTACCATCAGCAGCTGCAAGGTAGTTCAGTTTTGGCTGAACTGTACTTGAAAAAAACCCAAACGGGTTATTTAATTGATCAGATACTGCTCTAGTGAGTGTGGGAGATGTTTGCGGAAGAGCTGTGAGCTCTTTATTCAAACTAAGAGGTTGAGAAATCAGTGAAAATGGTTCATAGAACATATTTTCGTATAGTCCAGTAGTTAATTTATTTAGGCTTTTCTTAAACTTTTTGGATGTGTATCTTTATTCAGTTGTTTTCTCATCAAACCACGTTGTTTTTACCATGAAGTGCTGTGCTCTCTCTAGGCTCTCATTACAGAGTTTGACTTTTAATTTATATTCACTTCTTTTCCTTCTTATAAACATCAGCTGAAGACTGAACACTGCATTTAAACGGCTCTATTTCTGCTGTACACAATTCTCTGATTTATTGTTTATAAACTCCAAGTGTTTTTCTCTTTTCCAAACTCGCCTTCAACAAAAAAAGCAGAAAAGAGAAAAAGGACTTTCCGTCCCGGACCCGAACCTGCCGCCAGGGGGCAGCAAGGATCATCACAGCTGAAGGTGCGGGGAAAGTCCCAAACAAAAGAAGACAGAAGAAGAAGAAGAAGAGTCGTCAGCTGATGTGGAGGCGACAGGTAAGCTGAGGTGTTGAAGATGCTTCCTTCACTCTGAGCTCCTTCTTTGTCTTTATTCTGGCTTTTTTTATCCACTCTGTAGTTTCTTCCTCTTCTCCTTCCTCTTCTTCTCTTTGTTCTGTTTTGGTCGGATAGACAAGAAGAGTTTAAATGAAACCAGAAGGACCGGGCGGCGTCATGTGATTCTGGTTCCGCTCTCTGGGTTTCGTTCCTGGTTTTAACGTTAAACTAAACATTGTGCAGTCAGGAGGGCACGTGGCCAGATGACGATTAGCTTAAATGTAAATAAACCTCAAACTGAGGATGAAGATCAACAGACAAAAAGTTTAAATGAAGGATTTACGAAATCATTTGAAATCTAAACACTGGTGTCTTTATTCCCCATTAAATCTGAACTTCTGTGACTTTAGGAGAACATTTGAACCACCAGTCAGTCAGACTGAGTGTCTGAGGATGTAAAGAAAGTTCGGATGGTTCTGTTTGGACCTTAGCAGAGGAAGGAAGGAGATCCTGTAATGAAGCAGAGACCAGAGGATCCAGTGAGCAGCTGGAGTCTAGTTTATTTAAAACACTGAAAGATAAACCATGTTTTTCACCTCTAAATGATTAGTCACCAATAAAACGTCAGCCCGTCAGCACCAGGAAGAAGAAGAACCAGACGAAGCGGGCCGATCAGGATGGGTTCATGGTTCCTGAAGATCCAAGCTGGTTCAGCTGCCAGAGTTTAGAAAGGGTCCGGAGGCTGACTCGGTACCACCAGCAGCTCCTCCAGGCTGGCGCCGAGGGGATCAGAGGTCAGGAACCGGACGGAGGACCCTCATGGTGAGGGCCAAGGTTCTGGGGGAGCTGGAGAACTTCTCAGAACCATGCAGGACTACAGGTCCGGAGGTCCCTGTCTGGGATCAGTTCCTGCTGTGGGACAGAAACGATGGCGGCTGCCTGGAGACGAGTTAGGGCCACAGGGTTCCCGATGATGGAGGACACCACCCAGACCTGTCTGCACCCGTAGCCGGTACTCAGGTCCTAGAAATCGACTCAGTCTGAACTCAGGCTTCAGACTCTGATCCAATTAAAACCTAAAATACATTTGTTTTTCTTTTGTGTGAAAAGGCTGATTGAAAGCAGCAGGCGGATGGAAGCCGATCAAATTATAGTGAAGAAAATGAACCACAATGAGAAATGTTTGAATAAAGCTGCCGTGTTTGATTTCAGTCTCTCTCAGCTTTAGGTTGCTGTCTTCTGGGCAGACATGGCTGCTCTTCATCTGGTGAGGAAGACGGTGGCTGAGCTTCTGGTCCTGGGACTGCTGATCACCATCTCTGGTGAGTTTTGACTGAAACCACTCGGCCGATATCCTAGGAACCATCGGCAGCCTGAGACCACCTGTGATGAAGCACCTGAAGATGGTTTCTAGTGTCTTCATGTTCATCGGATGCTTTAAATCAAAGTGCAGGCGGCCTCGCTGCTAGAAATGAGTCCAGCTTAGTTGGATCCGGTTCAATAATAGTTGGTGAACCTTAACTAGTTGATTGGAGAAGCAAACATGTTTGGTAGCATCCGGTTTTAGAAGCATCAATGGCAGTTAGCTGCAGACCAGCTGTCCTGGTTAATCAATAACTAAACCGTCAGTTTTATTGGACTGGGTCAGAACTGAGGAGGACATTTTTGGTCCATTTTACCAGTGAAGTGAGGACCTTTTACTGGTCGGCTGTGATTCAGGTACGATGGTTGGGCTGCAGAAGATGAATGGAAGTCAATGGGAGAGCATGCATGGTCCTCACTTTGTGTTTTAAACCTGCATGTGTGTGGGCTTGTTTTTGTCACCCTGTGAGGACAGTAGACCCAGGACTGGTCCTAGCTTAGCGTTAGCTCTATGTTAGGGCATAGATAGAATGGGCAGGGATGGAAAATCCGTGGCAGTGAACCCACAGTCCTCGCTACACAAAGCATAATGAGTTTACTGCACCAACTAAAGAAAAGATCGACCCCCACCTCACTGATCTCCACGGCTCAAAGGTTTTACTGCAGAGATTAAGGAGCGCCTTCCTCTTCAGCGTTCCCACAAAACGCCAAAAAACTTTTAAGAACGAAGTGCTTATCTCCAGCCCAGGCCCTCTGACAGGAGAAGCTCCACGTGATGCTCAGGCGTGACGCTGAAGTGGTCCTGAACCGGACTGGTCTGGACTCGGATCACAGCCCTGTGGGACACCAGTGACGATGGTGGATGTGGAACAGGCCGTCCTCACATGCCTGTTAGGTTGTTCCTGATCTCAGTGTCTCCTGGCCAGGAGTCTCTCAGGTGTTTTGGTTTGGGGGATGATGTCGAATGTTTCTTTGTGGGACACTGAGTGTAGAAGGTGATGGATGACAGCACAGAGGACACGTTGAGCGCCTCGTTGTGTTACACTCACAACAGCCCTGTGGTTTAGACCCAATATCTACCATGAACACATAAACAAACACTTTACAACTAAAACCAAGACAATGTTAGAGCCAGCAGAGCGATTAGAACACAACATCCCACAGAGACACCCCGGGGCCAGAGGATGGGGGCCTATCAGGTTATCTCCTGGCATTAATACCAACAATGACTGAGCTGCACTATTAAAAGCCGGAGCTGCATATTTCTCTCTGCTACACTACGGCTCCTCTGCATTTGGGTCGTATGACTCCTTAACGGCGCACGTGGCTAAAGCTTGGATCAGACTTTGGTTTCTGTGTGATGATGCTAAACCTCACTATCTAGAAATCTTGGAATTTTGCTGTATTTTTCTCATCAGTGTTTTGGGTGATGAATTACTTCAGCTGTTTGTTTTTTTTTTGTTCTACAGAGTCCAGCATGTTCATAAATGCACCAGATGAGGTTACATTTGAGAAAAGCTCTTCAGCTATCGTCACAATTTCTTCCAGGTAATCAGAGACTCACTGAAGAGAACAACCAGTTTTACAGATCTGTCAAATACTGTTTTCCTTATTTTTGCTTTTCTATGCTTAAATATTTCAAATAATTACATTTTAAAATAGATAACTTGAATAAATATAAAAACTGCTTCGGTATGATGATAAAGCCAAAAAGCTCTGACTGTTGTCCTGTAGAAAAGGAAGCAACTGTCATCCTTCAACTACAGTTTTTGGAAGGCTGGCCTCAAATTCCCGCAAACTCTATCTCATTTCCCTTAGAATTAGAAACTGACCAGTCAAATCAAGCTAAATACGATAACTGATTTAAACAGAACTAAAATGATGGCTGAAAGATTTTAAAAAGCAAAACAAAATCTAAAGCGGTAAGGTTAGGGTCAATCAGTCAATTATAAAGGGACATGTTAGGCTTTAGGAAGCAAAAAACAAAGGTAAAAGCCACAATTGGAGAAAACTTGTAGCAGTGGTCAGAGACGAAATACAATAACGATTCACCCAGGAGGGTTTTTTTTTAAATCTTTTATTTTGAAACATTTGCTGCGATGCATAAACATAGCGAACAATAATTTTTACAACTGGGAGCTCCTCATTCACATCACAAAAGCTGAAAAGCTACTTGAATTACATCCAAGGGTTCCACGCGAATTGAAAAGGAGAAACCAGGAGCAAGGAGGCAGAACGAAGGAGGCAGTTTGAGATTTTAATAAAAAAGTTGGATAAACTCCAAGCCTTAGCAAGCACCCAACTAGAATAGTAGGGATTCAGTATTATGTGTTTCACTGAGACATGGCTACAGGCTCCATAACCTGAAATTTAGAATCTCTTTGTTGGGCTTTCTGACTGTATGAGCAGACAGATATTTAAAGATGGCAGGCGACCATAAAGGAAGTGGATCGGCAGTGCTTGGTGTCATCCAGGAGATGTTTCTGTAAAGTTTTGTCTCGTCAGCCCCGATATCAAACTGTTGGCAGTAAGTTTTCATCCATATTGTTTACATCAGTCCATAAGTGTTGTTTTGTTAACCGTTTACATTCCACCATCTGTTGTTGCAGAATATTTGTGTGATGTTGAGCCGTTTTGTTAAGCTAGAGACACAACATTTAATTGCATTTGTTGCATTAACTGGTGATTTTAATTATCTCTCCCTCTGCTTCACTACCAACGTTCCAACAGTTTCTCAATAACTCGTGCATCTCTAAAGCAAGACTTCTATTTTTTTATTTTTTTTGCTGTTTAGAGTGAACCACCTTTTTCAGAGGCAACGAACAGCAAAGAAAAATGTAGGAAGATGGTCATAGAAAACTGAAGAAACCTTGCTAGGTTGCTTTGAGATAGAGATGCACTGTCAGCCATATGGAGAGGCGTCAATGCAATGACTGAGGCAACGTTCCCACTGCAGGCCTTAATGTTCATTTTTTGTTGTTTCTTTTAATTCTGTGGTCGATATGCAACTGGTATGTGATCTTCTGTGTGAACTGCATACAGTGTCCCGTATCTGCAGCAGAGGATGCAAGTCTGCTCTATGTTTAGGGAAGTAAACATGGAAGGTTCTGCTGGAGGGCGTCTTGCAATCTTTCATTTCTTTCCCAACCTCAGCCAGCGCATTAACAACGTCGAAAACAGAGACTGATCTCTGCCTTTTCGTACACCTTTTGTTTTTGTTTTTTTTTATATATAGCTCTGTGTAGTAAGATGAATAATATTGACCGTTGCCGAGTATCAGGGATGTTCAGGTCAGATTAAGGCGACCTGGTCGTTCAGACACAGGTTGCATTTAAAAAGATCACATGCGTATCGATTCAAGACCAAGAGCCTAATGGCCGGGGTCGCATTTGAAAAACATCGGATCTGTGTTGTTCAGACTGTCATTAAAAGATTTAGGTCGCTTCAGTGTGAACAGCCTGAGTGTGTGACTCCTGTGTAGATAACACCACCCACAACTGAACAGTGAGAGTAATAAATCCTGGATATCAAGTGATCTGAAGGAACTTTAAAGCAATAAAAAATGAGCCCTTTAGGGGTGGAAATAGGTATTTACAGTGGGGAGAACAAGTATTTGATTCTTCAGGTTTTCCACTTGCAAAGCTTGTAGAAGACTGTAATTTTTATCATAGGTTCTCTTCAACTGTGAGT
>JAUZNJ010029774.1:0-15216 GCA_034780135.1 Jordanella pulchra
ATACATATATAAAGCAAAAAGCCATTAATATCCAGCATACCTCAGTCTCCATCATGAAAGTTGTATTCATTTATCTCTGTTACTTTCTTAGCAGCAGTGCTAAGTGACAAACACTGGTGGTAAAGCAATCATACTAACTCAAAAATTGAAACCTTTTTACTTTTTTTTTTTTTTTAAGTTAAACAGGCTATTTAGAATTCACATCATACATTTTTCATCCATCACCTTAACTTATTACAGGTTAGTAAAGGGAATAAACTTAAATTTGAAATGGAATAAAATAATTATAAAAACAAAAAAGCAAGATGTATCATACATCTTTGGTGTGTACTTACAGAATGCCTGCTATCCAAATCATTTCAAAAGTGTTCTTTGATTTAAATGCTCTATTTATTTAATCTTTTAAAAAGAATGTTTTATGTAGTTATGGAGATAACATCAAGATTGTATCATTAGTGTGGAAAAAAGGGGAAATTTTGACTGCTGTGACAAAATACTGCTAAAGTCCCCCTCAAGGTCATTGCATCTACACTATTGTGATCACCTGTGTGAGTGGCAATGTATTTATGTGTGCGTGCACTGTACTGTATGCCGGCGGTGGTTTATCTTAGAGCAAAATGGCTGTGTATCATCTATAATCTGTCCTCTGAGAGCCTCTTTTTCCCTTTCTCAATGCTTCCTATTTCACTCCGGCTATTTCGACTTCTTCCAGCCCCTTTTCAGAGTCACAAGGGAAAGGAAGGAAAGGGAAAGACAGACACCAGAGTGGGGGGGAGTAGGAGCTGAGGAGTTGCAGAGCAGGAAAAATTGTCCTTATTAAGGAGACTGCAGTTCCATGTGAGAGATCCCTTGTGGGATGGAGATTAAATAGACTGCGTCAGAGGGGAGCATGCTTGAGGTGCCGCAACTGGAAGGACGTGATTAGTCTGATCATTGGGGAAGGATGGATGAAAGAAGAAAAAAGATGCAAAGACAGAGAAGAGTGGGATGAGAAACAGACAAGATTTATCAAAAAAACACAATGAAGAATAGAGCAGCAAAATGTGTGTAAATATCAAAGGGTGGAGACATTTTATGTCAAAGAGGGGATACAAGCTAAATTAAAGAAAAGAAAAAATGGGTGTTAATAATGGAGATTGAGAAAAGAAGAAATATGACATAGGAACTAAATTATCTAGTGTGTGGGCACTCTTTCCACATAGACAGGAAGAAGGTTGATGAAGATGAAATGGGGACAAGTTGAAGGACAAGAAGGACAAACTTTTTTGAGCTGTGTACATAATTCAGATTGAGTATTGAGTAAAATAAATCCCCTTTCACCACTATGTAGTGAAAGTCTAGTACATCACAGCAGCGCAGCACAAGCGTGATAGTGGACAGGAGTACAATGGCAGAAATGTTTATCCCATGCTCTGGACTATTGAATTTCTTTTTCATTCCAAAAACAAGGATTATCATTGCATGTTTTCTTATTATCCATAGCCATAACTAGTATGCTGCTGAACAAAGGAGTAACGGTTCTGTTGATAAGTAGCATTTAATTAAACAGACACCTTATTCTATTGCATTAACAAAAGGATCATTGATATTGACCAATTTAAATTCTTCAAACATTAAACTGGTGTTCCATGCTCTGTTAAGTTTATGGTGCTACTCAACTTTGTTGTTACAACTATTTAGAACAGCTTGCATGAAATCTACAGCATATATATATGTATATATATATGTATATTATTTTTTAATTTTCTTATTTTATTTATTTTTTTTTATGTAGATTCTTTTGGGAACCTTCGATTGGAGACATTTCGTAATTAGCAGTGGATTTGTTTTACAGCTGAGGTTGATCCGATACAGTATCTTATGTCTGAGGACAGGGTAAAAGTGGAAGTGTCCACTAATCTAATTAATCTAATAATTACTTCTTCTTCTTCTTGATTTTTGATGTTGGTTGGCAAGCAAGATTTTGATGCATTACCACCAGCAGCCAGTAAGGAATATGGACCAGAACCAACAAATTTATGATTACATTGTAGCCCTTTGAAATTGAATCAAAGTACCATCCACAATTAAAGAAAGAACATCAAATATCAGAAGTTTTTGTTTCTGTTGTCTTGTGGTAGTATACACAGTTTCTTTTTATTTTTTATAGTTTGGTGTTACTTTTCTCACATGCATATAGTTACACTAACAGCTCTACTTATGAATAATTAATCACTGTTCATGCTCGAATAGATCTTTAAATAAACTGAAAGACTCTGACAGGCAAAGAGTTTGAGAGAAAAGGGAAAGATATACAATGGTAAAGAGATACAGATATACTGGCATTAAAGCTCTTGGCCCCCGCATGTCTTTAGCAGAAGAGTAGGCAGCCCTCAGCCCTCACAGCCTGCACAGGTTTAAGATGTGAATCTAGGAAGTCTCAATCGTAGCACATTTTTCAGCAGAAAAACCACCAAGGCAAGCAATTGCAGCGAAACAGGAGACATTTCCCTGGGCAATTTTCCAGACAGAGGTACATAGACAGGCACTTTGATTACCCATATGGAAGGAAAGACAGACACATTCTCCCCTCTATTTTGCAAATCAGAGGCGTAATAAGCATCAAACTGGTATGGAAAACCTTTGCCAGGTCAGATGGTGTCAATGAAGCAATTTTCTTAGCTATGTGCTACTCTAAACTCCTCACTACTCAAGAAAATGTTAATATTATTTCCCTTTTTTGAATTACCGATGATTATGATGAATGATAAAAAACAGGTCATTTTAGCAGCAAATAAGCAGAATTAAAGAACTCCTAAAGGCCAACAATATGAAAGAGGTGTGTAAATTAGAAGCTAATTCATAACTCACTTATGTTTTTACACTAAAAAGGTGCTTCCACCCTTAAGCTCTGAAAAGTTCTGGATGAGGGCGTACATTATAGATATTCTGATGTTATGTATATAGTTGTTATGTGCAAGTCATTCTGCGATCTTGTTTTCTCGTAGTGTATGCACACTTTCTAGGGTTTATGTATCCAATAAGCATACGTTTCAGTCATTCAGTGCAGCTCCCCTGTTCTTATAAACTTAGAAAATGGCTAAGAGTCATAAGAAGAAAACATCTCATAAAGTTATGAGCAGAGGAGGAAGGCCAAAGATGATAGAGACAAGACTAGAGTGTATTTGGACGATTCTTTAAAGCAATTGTAGAGGAGTATGTAGGTTTGGTGTTGCATATGTTTCTTATCTACATTTCTGGATGAATTGTCTTCTGTCCCTTAGCATATATTTGGTAATAGTTTTAAGTTGTTATCAGATTATGTATCCAGTTGCGCTTAAAATGCTACTGTGCTCTTATAAACATTTGTTTATGTACCGTATAAAATGCACAGCTATAACTGATACATTTTATTTAAAGAAAGACATTGTTAGCCTCCTCTGGGAAGGAAGAAGGTACCACATGGTACGCACTGAGTATTATTCCAGGGAATACTATTGTTCTTATGGCACAAAAGGAAAAAAGATAGAGCATTAGCATTTTCATTCTTATTGCTACTTAGAAGTGACAACAGGATAATTCGGATTCAATCTGCGTTCTGTGAAGTCTTTCTCTTTAATTTGCCACAAGTATATAATATAAATCCACAGACAAGGTCACATGAAAAAATGTGCTACTTTTTCAGCTGGATGTGCTACTTTCCTAGCATCCCTTCACATTGTATCTAATACTGTGAAAGATGCGAGAGTAGAAGAGAGACATGATGAAGGTTATTGATGTAGAGCAGGTCTATTTAGGGTACACTGCACGCTGGCCCATTGGGATAGCAGCAACCGACCAGCACACTGAAATAGAAATGGGAACAAAGGAGGAGAGGAAAGAAAGAAGACATAAGATGTCGCAAGTTAAAGGTGAAGGGACGTAGAACCATGTAAAGGGTACGTGAAAAGGTTGATAGCAGAGAAGCCTGACGAAACAAAAGGAAGAATTTAGGAGGTACAGAGTATGGATACAAATGATTTAGGTAAGTAGACATGCATTGAGAATATTGCAATAAGAAGAACGTTATAAAAATACTTTAACGTAATACAAAAAACTATATCTAAAAGCCCTGGTTAACATTTGATGATCATCTCCAACTCTTAGCATCAATGAACTACTGTTTCAAGTGAAAACCATATATTAAACAACTCTAGAATGGGAAAATCCAGGTTGCAACATGGCCCTAAAAGTATAAGAAAATCAGAAGACTGTATATTACCTGAAACAGGATCAATAACTTAGGTTATATATCCACTCAAGCAATGCATAACCTCTATCAGGGCACCTAAAACCCAAACAAGATAAACACTTCACATATCTCTTAGGGAAATGAGTTGTAAGATATTCATTAAACATCTCTCATTTTGTAATAATATCAAAATAGACAGCAACACTGCCAGTGCCTACAAATTGACTCATTGCATTCAAAATGGCTATTTCTCAGGCAAGCCTTTAAATGCCTGTTCAGTACTTACGCTGTTTTTGCCCCAGCATTGTGAAAAGGGGCCTATTTCAGCCACAGCAAAATGTCACAGAAGCTTAGTGTCCAAATTGGCTGCCTTTATTATGGGTCTGAGAGGATGATAAATGCAAAACGACTGAGAAAGACAGGCCTTCTAAGCAGAAACAAAGGACATGGAAAAATATAAAGTAAAATCTCAACTGAGGTATTGTAAGCATAACCATGAAAATATCAGTCCCTGCTCAGAGTATTGCACAGAAATATTCAAATCTCTTACAGTACATTCATATCAAACAAGTTTTCAACAGCAAAGTTGCCACATTTGGGTAATGAAATATCTCTAGCAATTCGTATGGTGGTTGTCAAGCTCCACTCCTGTTGCTTCACCATTATCAAATAGAAGAAGGTTCTGTCTGCTGCTTGCGGTTTCTTAGCATGGAGAACTATAATTTTCAGTAGTGGTGCTTTAGTCATTATGCAAAGCTGAACAATGGTGCCGACGTCCCTGGGTCCACTAGATCCTCCCAGTTAAGGGGAGTCCTGGAGCTTCGTCTGGGTCACAGTTGCTTAATCATTAAAAGATGGTGAAACACTATATATGAGGCGCATCAGATGTGATCTACTTAAATTTTTAACTGCATTAATATTAAAGTTTAAAATGATGGAATAAAAACAAATATATACCTTCAATATTTTTGGTACGTCTTGACTAACGATGGACATAGACTCACTTTATTTTGCAGATTCTTCTTTAAAAAACAATTAAGCCGTGTTTAATGTAAAAAATTTTCATAAAATATACTAAAATGGAAACCTTTCCAGTTACTTTATAAAAGAAGAAAATGCATAGAAAAAAAAACATGAGAAACATATCAAAGTCCCCATGAACAGATCATAAACTATCATATAAAGACAAGGTATGTTGCATACATGCTGTCAGACCTTAGCTACCAATTATGAATAAGGTGGACATTACTGTGATATAGGTCTATGTTTTCAAAGCAAAATTATTAAAACCTGGCTCTATGAAGTGCATTAACCCACAAAAGCCTTTACAATCAGTGGTGCCTATGTGTCATTTCTTTTTCTATCCTGTCAGAAACGTTTTGTAGAATGTTTTCATCATCACATCCTCATCCTACTAGTGCATAAGTCATTCATTTTGATGCTGCCAAGCTATGCAGCACAGTTGGATGGATTATTTTTAGGTGACAATCTAATGAACTTGTGGGTGTTTAACTGAAGAAGGGAAAGCAATGTTACCCCAGAAGTTGGCTTTACACTGTTTTTCCTATGGGTAGGGAAATATATCATGTATCAGTTAACGACCTAATAGCTTTTAAGAATTGAATATCAGCTCATATTTTTATATAGTTGAAAACCTACTATTAATTATACTAGATTTTATATAAATGCATGAGAGTAAAAAAGAATAGAAATGCCTTCAACCTTTTTCAGAGTTTCACCCTAAAAAACTTGAAGAAAACGCACATGCTTATCCTTTAACTTCAAAGCACAACGACCACTCTGTGCTAAGCTGCTGGATTAAAATAAAAAGAAAATGTATCAAAGTTAGCGGTCGCTGCATTAGGAAGTAAGGGAAATTTTAAATAAATTTTACAAGGCAATGTATTCTTACATTTGGAAAATATATCTGAGTGCCCTATTTTAAAGCTCATAAATTAACAATTTATCATATTAAAAACATATATTAACAAACAAATATCCAAATGTGTAAACCTATTATAGAACTGTTGTGCACATTTTAACCTTCTTCCTTACAAAAAAAGCCTGAGGAATCAGATATTGATTATCAGCCATTGATGAGTACAATACACCCAATGAGAGGGAAGAGGAGACAAACACTAGATAAAGGATGAGTTTGAAGCATTAGTTTTATTTAAACTGCAAGCATGTCCTTTGTGTCAGTGCTCTCTTAAAAAAAATGTACTGTTGCTTTGTATTAAAAGTATGGTCAGTATTTTATTTGGATGGCATTGAAAAAGTGGTGTGAAACAAGCTCTGGATAAGAAAGAAAATGTATGTATAGGGAAGGAAATCAGTGTAATCCAAGGATGATAAGAGATGGAGAACAGTAAGAAGAAATGCAAAAACAGTAAGGAAATTAACGTATGAAGGTGACATATTGAAGGACTCAGAGGCATAGATATGTGTATAATTTTTAGAAACAATCTCTATGGGTTGAAATATCTCTAAAAATGTAGAAAGCACAGTAGCCTATCTATCTGGTTGACAGAAAAGCCAAGACACCACCACTTTGTTACCTACAAGGTGACAGATGCATAACTAAATCCTGGGTGCAGGTATATAGTACAAGAACGGGGGCTGCTGAGAAGAGTAAAGAATAAAAAACAACAAAGCACTGTCTATTCTACATTTACATTTGAATTGTTGCAATTATGTGTGCTGTTTCTTTAGAACCATCGAGTCTAAATAAAATGTCATTGTGAAATACTTAAACATTCTCTTCTGCATTTAACCTTTTGTTGTGACAAAGATATAACAAATTTCCTTTTATTTCAGGTTCAGTTGTTTTATTCATGCGCTAAAGGCTAACACAATCACAGAAGGGACAGTTTACATTCAACTTTTGCCTCATGAGGCACAAATAACAGACAGATGATGAGAGTTGGCATTGCTATGATCCCTTTTCTACAGAATACGTAAACCACACGTATCATTATTGTTATATATAGTCTATAGAACATACTTTATCCATCTACTCATTGTTTTATACCTGTATGCCTATGTATGTGGTTAGAGTAGGGGTACATTCTGGGCAGATAACAAGTTCATTACAGGGTAAAAAAGAAACGCCTGTACATGATTGTATCCTTAAAGGCTTAACACAATGCCTGCTTTCGACTCTATAAGGTCTAATCCATGTTTTCAATAATATTGCCTGCAAAAAGGGTGTTTCTATGGACCATCCATTGCATGATGTCAAGTACTCTTAGAAGGGTATGTACCTAAAATTGCCCCAGTATAAACAAGCCAGGCAATAAATATAAAAATGCAGTTGCTGCTCACTTTCTGTACTCCTGAGCTTCTACCACAAGTAAGTACACTGCTTATTTAAATGTTTTATCAGTTGTGCATGTCAAAGTGCGCCGTTGGCTATATATGCACAAAATGTGTGTTGGTGTTTCAAGATTGATCAAAATGGAGAGTAACCTCTTTGATTTCCTTTGTCACTATGTCTCTCTTCCTGTCAGAATTATGACATTTCTATCATGTTGCTGCGTAGGTCTGATCATGAAAGACCTGGGCTTTACCCTGGTCAGAACTATGCAGACGCTGGACACTGGATAGAATCAGGTAGTCCGCTCCTGATTCTATCCAGTATATATTTTTTTAGTAGGATGGAGGCTGACCTGGGCGCACTACGTGTTGGCATTCATACTTGATGTGATAAATAAAACATTTTTTGATCTCATAAGAACAGCATGCTAAATTCAAGAATACATACAGTAATGCAAGCAATTTAATATTAAAAATGAAAGAAAGCTTATCAAAAAAAGAATAATTCTGACCTCTTTTCAAAACACAATTTTTTTTTCTTGTGAAAAAAGAACGTGTTGACACGATGTGTAACTTTTGTCAAACAACAACACAACATGTCATTTAAATGTGCTTAATGGCTTAAGAGCAGAGTGGAAGCCATGCACCCTACCTTACACACAAATAAGAAAGGTCAGCTTGTTTCTAATGTTATTAAGCATCACCGACCTTACGCTTTTAATGTCTTCCAAAAACTGGAATGGTTGTTAAACAGATTGGCCAATAGAGACTTTTTGACGAACACCATTTGCTGGTGCATTTAACAGATTTACTCGGGGGGTCAGATCTGCTAGGGTTGAACATTCCCACAATGACGTAGAAGATTGTGGTTGCCTAGACAACGATAATAACATAATACAGCATCTCTGTGCCGAGTCGTTAGCATCTGTTATGTTTGTGCGTCTAATGATCGATTAAGCTTTACCTGATGGATACGAAAAGTGAAACAAACTGTTTTTGGTGAACTAAGTATCTGCAAGATCATGGTATAAAAGACAGAGCAGGGTAGTGCTGTGACTAACTGTGCTAAGTGGCTAACAGATTAGCTTCTTTTAGTTCGATCAGTTGTCCATTTAAGCTACACTACTTTTAACTTCCTGTCAGCAACATTTGTCTATTTTCTACAAGTAGAAGAACTGTTGCTTTCTTTGTCTAAAATCTCCACGAAAGTCATTTTTTAAGATTTGTCCTATTCTGCACTCAGATCTTAATAAAAAGAAGTACTGAGACTTTTTGTGTCACTTTGTTAAATGGCTGAGCTCAGTTTGTCTTAGAACACAATGCTGACTTCAAGACTGAGAATGACCATATTATGCTTTGGGCTCCTTTAGGTCACCAAAGGAAAGGTAAAATAACTTTGAATATAGGTGATAATAAGTTGAGACCCCAGAAGAGATCTGATTCTTATGAAACGGGTGCAATACAGTTGGTCTGAGTAGCGTTGTCATATTGTAATGTTATCAGCAGGGGCAGGGCCCTCAGCAGATCTCACCACTCGAGTAGATCTGGTAGCTACACCAGTTTATTTCAGGTTCAGGATTTGAAATTGAGCTTGATATCTTCAATTCTCTGATCAATGTTTCAAATATTGTTTTAACAAACAACCCATTATTTCTGTTACTGGCATCCTTGCAGTCAATACTTGGTGCAAATCTCCTGTACAAACAGGGCAGTATTGAGCCCCTTTTTCTAAGGTTTCCAAGGATTAGAGCAAACAGAAAAATGGTTATCCTACCATTTCACCCTGCACTCCCTCAAGATCATCCTTAGCCCTATGTCCTTCAATCCTTTCTATTTAGCTGCCATCACAGATTTTATATAATTCAGGTCAGGAGGTTGTGATAGCAGTAAAGTGACGTAGACCTGTTTGCTCTCAAAACCTTTCTTTGTTGATTTGGTCACATGTTGTTTTTTATTACCTTGTTTTTTTAATCTTCCAGGTATTTTTAAACAACTATTTTACCCTCTAGCAAGCATCACACATTCAGCTTTACTTAACATTGGACTTTTACTTGTCTTTTAGAAAATGTATATTATTTTGCTACTTGCAAGAAAGGGCTAAAGTGTGTCTTGCAGACATATGAGTATTTCTTTGATCTGATCAAAGCCTGCTGGTAACTTCCCCAGGGAATACTCTGCCTTTTGCCTGCTAGGCACCATAGTCATCCCTATGCTTAAATACATTTAACTACTTCATATTAAATACATATTTACATTTTTTTCCGTAACATAAAAACTAATGCTAAAAACTTTTATCCTTTTGATTTCAACCACATTCGTTTAATCTTGCACACCCCACCTGGACAGTCCTTTACTGTAATAAATCTGCACCTGATTGGCTGAAAAGGAAGATGACAAGAGATGGTGGGATCCTTCTGATGGGGAGGGAGAGTTAGGTGGGCTAAACTGTCCAGAGATATTTCTATGCATACTAAAGAGGTTTCCCACAAGCTACATAGCGCAAAATGCATATATGGTCCTTAAATGGGATTCCCAAACCTCATTTATTATAATAAGGCTGTGCTTAAACACTCTCAAAAAATGCTTCAGAGAAATATTCTGTATCTATTAAATCTGCCACAGGTTTTAATAAAATAATATTCTCTAACACATGTAAATATTTTGTATATCAATAGAAAAAAACATAGATGCACTTTTAACATGAGATACTTAATACACAGCATTATATGTATTTTATGTGCACTGGTAGTAAAGATGAATTTACCTTCAGTGGGTGAGGTTTTCAATCGCTTGCACAGTCCTTCCACTGCTCCATAGTCCTCTTGGAGCTTGACAACTGCCTCTGTGCCACGAAGCTCCATCAACGATCGCAGCTCCATAACAGAGCAACCAAAGCCAGCCGCATGGTTGCTCTCTTTTCTTTGGTTCTTGGCATAAAAATCGCTATTGGACATGTCCCCCATGTTGTCAGCTTTCAAGTGAGTTGGATTAGTGTTTGTTATTGCTTATAGAAGAAGAATAATTGCACAACAGAGCTTAGTCTGATTAAAAAAATCTAAAAATAATTTCTAATAGGCAACAATGACCAAAAAATGAATAAAGAGCAAGTGCTTCTTGGGGATAAAGATATTCAAAAAAGGACAAAAATCCAAATAGATAAGAGGGGGAGAAGCCTATGTTTCAGATGAAACAGATCTTAACAGAAAAAAAGATACAAAAAAGAAGAAAACTAAAGCACAGGAAAGAGAGCAACAGTGCAGGGGAAGAAAAGGGGATTGCAAATCACAAATGGGGAGCATCCAGGTAAGTGCTGGACAGCCCGAGTGGTTAGGTCCTGAGAAGGGCAATGATGGTGGTTTCAAGTCATGTAGCTCTCAGGCTCACCACGGCTGCAGTCCAGACCCACTCCATGTGTGGCTTTCCATTTCTGCTCTTCTGCTCTTGCCTTTGTTGCCTCTCAGTCTCTACATGGTGGTCCTCCCCATCACTGCTACAGAGAAAGAGAAAGAAAAGAGAGGGAGTCGAATTCAAGAAATGAATTCGTAGAGGTGAGAGAAGGAGCGGGGAGAAACACAGAGAGAGCACAGGAATGAGCTTTGTGTTCTCAGGGCAGGGGTGAATGCAGCAGTAGATGGTGCACAGCTGAAGGACAGCCTCTCCTGGCTGCTGCAGTAACTGTGCCTCTGCTGTCTCTATCTACTGCTGCTGCTGGTGCTGTTAACCTCATTCTGAGTACACACACTAACTGACAGAGAACGAGCGAGGACATAAAAGAGACGGAGAAATGAGATTGCTCCTTTCTGGTGCAGAGAGGAGAGGAGTTGTGCGCGGGTGGGAGGCTGGGGCTTCTCTGACGACAGAGCAGAGATGCAGAACGTAACGCTGCGATGTCACAGGGAGGATGGGCTGAGCCGTGAACCCGCTGCTGCTGTCTCACCAGCAAGTAAACTGCTACCTCACTCTGCAGTGAGCGACCTTTTATGTGAAGCCACTCTATTTCAATGAAACATTCCCCTAATGTTGTTTTCTTTAAAATCATGGTAATAATGAATGCAGATCAGTTAACCCGCCCTAACGTCTCCGACTCAAACCATTCAACTACAAACCATGTTCTATTTTCTGTTTAATGCCTCATAGACAGACAAAACAATTAAAACAAAAATTCTATAATTACTTTAACTAAATCTTTACAGATTAAACTTCAGATAATACTGATAACCTGAATCCACCAATTAATTAACTCCTTTGCACCTCCTACAAGGTAGTCAAGTTAATAAATTCATTCAATTTATTTTATACAACTTAAATTAAAATTAATTAAAAAATACTTAAAGTCAAATTCATGTATTTGATAAATCCATAGTACATATTTATTTTATAAAAACAAAATGATGCTGTTGTGATATTTTCACCTGAATTGACCTGCCTCTATAATTTTGTAATTTTGTGTGCTCTGTATCCCTCACATAAAGTTCCATCCCGACGTGCAGATATATGTGACAGGTCCACAGCTGAACACATGCTCTGGTCGGTAGACACAGAACACAGCAGAAAAGATGTTGAAACCACCTGGAAAACCAGCTAAAATATTAGCCTTGTTTGAACATCCCAACAGCTGGGATTAGCTGGGAAATCCAACTACACTAACACGAGTGCTTCAGGACCCCTGTTTTATTTTAACAAAACACTTTACTATTGAAAAGTTACATTTTGTAATTGTCCAGGAATTTATAAACATTTATTTTCTTATATTCATGTTTATCTATAGTTATTCAAATCATGGTGGACAAATCAGAACATCAATATTGCCAGTCAGGGGTTACAACTGGGGATTCTACTGCATTTTCATTCTCTGTTTACAAAATGGTTACTTTTAAACAAGTTACATAGTGATTTAGCCTTTGCTAATCACTAATGATTTGCCATACTAATCAAGTCTTCATCAGATTATTAAAAGGTTCATCATTAATATTATTATTCAAAGTGAACCTTTGCTTCACTGTTGCCCTTTATCAGCACCCACCCACACAGAGGGGGACCTGGAATCAAAGCACCCTAGTTTTGTATTCTGCTGAACCCTGCAGTGACTAGAGTGTCTATCTGTCATCTGTAAATAGCTCCGCTTTGAGGTTCTCTTAAAGTTCCACAATGTTGCAGCCCCAACATATGCAACCTTTTTAGACACAGTATTTCACAAAGTGAGTACATCCCCTACATTTTTTAAATATATACTTTTATGAAACAACAATGATGATATGACACTTTGATGGAACTTAAAGTAGTCAGTGTACATCTTGCATTACTTTTCTCTTTGGTGTTTAGTACACAAAAGGATGATGGTGTTGGTTGATATTATGTTTGTTTTTTCAATTTCTCTACTGTTTTATCCCATATTTTTATATTATTTTGTATTAATTGTTTGCACATTTTTAAGTGTTTGTATTTTTGGTTTTGTGCAGCACTTTGGCCCTGTTGGTTTTATAAAGTACTATATCATTACAATTGAATTGGGAAAATGTGATTACAGTGTAAATCTGCTGTCCCTTTTAAACAACTCAACACACAGCCATCAATGTCTAAAGTGTCTTCACCACTAAGTGAAGATGTTGAAATTGCGTCCAGGATAAAAAGTTTTTGACTCTGCCTTAACTCTCTTCAGGTATGGAGTTCATTATATTTTGTCCTTATTGATAAGGGATAAGCATGTACAGCCACTAACTTGATGAAAGTAAAGGTGAACAACTTTAACAAAAATGAAAAACCAACTGAACATAGTCATTGTTGTGTAGGATTTTTTCATTTTTATGACAATGCGTATGTTGAAATACAGATTTTATACGGTCAACATTTAGGTTTCCACTGCTGTTGCATTAAAAAAATTATGTGATATAGCTACGTTTAGTAAAAGCTGTGCTTTTGTTATGGTTTCACTTTTTAAAGTTCCTCTGCAAAATATTACCTAGTGCAAGTGGGTCTGCACACAAGAAGCCTGCATGTGTAGAATGTTTCTTCTTATTATTTTGCTTCGCTTATTGAATTTAGTTAAAAATTAATTGAACTCTTAGTAATATTCTACTTCATTGAAATGGTCTATACATATTAACTCGTCTTAACCGAGTCTCATTAGAATCCCCTATGCTTTATTCTACAAACGATTATTGCTAAATTTCCAAACACTTTAATCATTTTATGTTTTTGTATTGGATACTTGCTTCTTTAACAGGGTCAAACTGAAGTAATATAAATAAAACCGTTGATCTGTGAGTGTAGGCTGATAACAGAAACTTAAACAAATCTTCAAGTTGTGTTATTAACTGAGTTGCTTCAGATTGGACTGGTGGTTGAGAGAACTGCTGATTTCAGAAACAGCAGGATATGACATTGGAGCAATAGGATGGTCAAATACCCAACAAGCATGTGAACATCTATCTGTGGGATGTAGGCAGAGATTGAAAAGAGTATTTTCTGTTACAGATGCCAGGCCCTTTTTCGACAATTATATTCAACATCCCTATAACCCTGTTCAACATTTTGTAAAGAAGAAGAGCTAATGTTTTCAGCCTGCCCCCATTGCTATAACAAGGAACTGACTCCAATACACAAAAGGTGAAGAATATTTGTGTTTCATTAAAAAATCAAGACAATAAGGACTTCAAAGAGTTTTGCTAGGCTTTTCCTTGAATGTTTGATGTTGTACATAAACAGCTGCAGTTAATGTTGATGGTCATTTTACATGCCAGGGCAGACCTACATACTGAATCTCCAATGATCAACAGCTAGAACTGCAACACTTAAAGGTGACCAAAGGCATTAACAGCATATCATGTCATGCCATCAAAAAAGTCTGAAGATCTGTTTGAAGACATTCAATTATTAAAAGTGTGCTCGCCCCAGCTCATGGCTACATGTTCCTTCTTCCATACACAGGTTACCTAAAAACCACCAATGACTAAATAACACAAAATTAAACACAGAGCAGGATGCCAACAGCGTTTACTTATTAATCCCCTGAAATCTGCTGAATTAGCTATTTTAAGATCAAATATAAAAACACTGTGGAAGGAGGTTTATGTCCTGGATACTCAATGACATCTGCTCACAAAGACGTATGGCGATTTATATGAAGCTTTGACCTATAAAAATTGAGACGTAAGTAGTTTGTGATGGTGCCTGCTCCCTTTGTTTAAATGAAAGTGATGTGTAGAGATGAGATTCCAAGAGATCTTCTCAAAAAATGGTGGTTGTTCAAAGCATGAAGAGAATACTTAAGAAATGACATTTTTTTACAAAGTAAAATCCTTTACCTTTCAGATTCTAAGATTGTTTCTGCAGTTCAACCCTTCCACCAGATCAAGAAGGTAATTATCAAGAATTACAGAAGGAGGGCGAGTAAGACATTTTAAGACAGAGGCCTGGTGCACTGCTGTTTTGTTTACAAAAATCACACACATATTCCACCTACAAATACATTTGGCTTGCTGTTAATAAAGTTTTTGTTCCCCCCCCCATGATACATAAGCTAATATACTGATTGATGTCTATTGTCATTATCAGATTCATTTAAGTAGTAGAAAAGTGGATAATCATAATAAAAGCAGGCCACTAGAAGAATATATTTATGTGTATGTGTACATATATATATATATATATATATATATATATATATATATATGAGTACAACAGTTTTACAA
>JAUZNJ010029775.1:0-40639 GCA_034780135.1 Jordanella pulchra
TTATGTAAAGCACTTTGAAATGCCTTGATGCTGAAATGTGCTATATAAATAAAATTTGATTGATTGATTGATTGATTCTTTTTATACATAGAGATTTGTTTTAGGTTATGAATGGAACAGAGCTCTGTTAGGTGTTCAAAGCTTGAGATGTTGTTTTAGAGCCAAACTCTGCTTTAACTTTATCCACAACTTTATCCCTGACCTGTACAGCTATATTTATACTGTGAATATATTACACCCAGTTGGCCTCCATTTACCTGTTAGGTATGTGTATTGGTGTTTGAATGCACTGGCTTTGATTTAGGGGGAACGGAATAAACAAATCTAAAAAAGAATTGCTTTCCATGTAAGATTTTATTTGTAAAATACTTCAACAAGTATGTACTTTTCCTTCGACGTCACAGTTTATCAACACTTTGTGTTGATCTATTACATTAAATAATTAATTTATGTAATGGGTAAAATGATAAAACATGTGAAAACATTTGAAAACAGTCGAGGTGAATGAAAAGTTCTGTGGAGCTTTAAAGGCAAAAAAAAGAGGCCCTGTTCCTTTATTTATTGAAAATGTCAGAAATGCCCATGAAAATGTCACTATTATGACTAAACAAGAAAAAAAACAATAGAAAAGTACAAATATTTGCCATATTGTTTATCTAAATTCTAATTGATAAAAGAAAAATCTAATGATGAAATTATTTTAAAAAATCTTTTAATTTTTTAATTTTAGAAATCTTCTATCTAGCCAATGGCTAATAGCAGAAACCTTCATTGACATTAGATTTGGAAATACATCAAGCATTTTTTTTAACATTGCCATCTTTTGTCCTCATCTTATTATATCAGTAAAAGCACAAATGGAACCTTTAATATATTTAACTGGATAATTTTACCTTGTTTTCTATGGCTCCATTACATCTTTGCCATTAGGTTAGTGATACATCTGTCTAACTTTCACCCATTTTTGCACAGCAAAATATAAATCTTTCTATTTTTGGGGGGGGGAATATCAGTATACATACAATAAACACACACATATGTAAGGTTTAATCATAGCACATATCTTTTGTTTGTGATTAACAGCTGTGTTGAATCTTGAAGAGGCTTCTGCTTGTTTTGCATAAGGATACTGAACTCATTGTCTGCATGAAAGACTCATACCACAAGCAGGCTTAATAATAAGCAGAGCTTTACTTGCTAACGACAAACACACATGGAAAAAACAAAGGTAGGAAGTCACTGGCTCTGCTTCCACCAGTCACCTGTGGTCATTGTTTTGTGTAGCAACGTGATACTTCCTATATTGCTAACTTGTGTGTTTGTGTGTGTTCATTCGATATGGTTTCTACCAATACACCCCTTAAAACTGAGATAGGGTTTATTTAAAGGTTCAGAGTTTTTAGAAAAATATTTATTTTAATGTTTGGTGATAATCCAATTGTAATCTATAAAATAAAAAAGACCAAACAAAAACATTTAGTGTTCTAAAATGTCTAAAGTGGACTATATATAAAACATTTTACTACTTTTTAACAATCCTAATGGAAAAGGTTGAGACGATATATTTTTCCCTTCGATCTATAATGTCTCCACATAAACAAAGCTGGTGTTACTATATCTCAACAAAGCTGTTGTCTTGTAATCAGGTTTATGACCTTTTGTCTCTAGTGGTTCTAGACTTCCTCTGTTGTTTCATAGGATCATATTTTAGTAAAGGGGTCAAAGAGATGTTTTTTTTTTTTTTTACTGTGGCCTTATTTTCTCTGGTACGTTTCATATTTAGTTATTTCTTAGACTATGTATAAAAATGGGTTCCAAGTTCGAAAAGTGTGACAGTTTTAGCTAATTTCTCCTTTGTAAAAAGATCCCCAGAAATTTACTGAGATCGATATATAGACAAAATTATTAGTTTTTTTTTTTTTACCATGTAACTGTTTTCTAAGTCACAAGTAAGAAATCTTTCTTTATCAGCCCCTAATCAATACCAAAACCATGAGGCCTCATGCTTAAAAGTGAGCAGCTTCACCGAAGTGTAAAACCAAACATACTTGTGTAACCATATGATTTATTTCCATACATCCTAATTTACAAGGAATGAACTGCTATATAACATGCCGCCACCCCCACCCCAACCCCCCACCCCTCCTAATAGCCATGGCAACGGTGCAGTCAGCCTGACATAGAGAGCACATTTCAGGGATATTTATTACCAACCAACAACTTATTAAATGACATCAGCGACTCACTGTAGAAACTGTCTGAAAATGAAGTAACCTGATAAATCTTCACACCTGACTTGTTAGGAATTAATATGCTAGCCTGACATGTTTTATTTTCAGTTATTAGTACTTATTGATAACAATTATGCATATACATATTGATTTTATGCTTCTTGGGACACAGACCAATGTACATTTACAGACTTAAACATTTATATTTAAAGTTTACCTCAAACTCAGGCTGTTTGTATAATATTTTAGTTACTGTGTTGTATTTGGCTTAAGTGTGATTCAGTTTCATTGTTCGTGTTTAAACCACAAGCTACAACCATTGAAGAAAAATAAGGTTTTATGTTTGTTTAAGTTAAATGATCTAAATAAAGTCATATTTCATTTTATTTGGTAAGGCATGTCCTTTCATCTGGCTAATGGACAGGGATGCTTTCTCGTGACGTCATGGGAGGTAATTTAGCATGACAGTGAGTTCCTGACAGATTTGACTCAGACTGTTGAAACACTGAGCAGAAAAGGTTAACTCTACAGAAGACCAGCCCATACTTTAATGCTTTCTTTCTTTGGGATTCAGAGGTGGAAATTCACTGGCAGCTTGCGCAACTGTCAATCTTCTTTTTACAACATTTAAAGGCTAGAATGATGGTGATGTATCACTGAGTTTGCATATTTCATTAGCAAATTCTATCATAGTCTGGTTCAGATGAAAACACAACAGATGTGCAGAGTGAAGTTAATCAGCCTCCTGCAGGAACATAAGCATGCTGGCTGCCCTGTATGTGGTAACAATTTGTGTTCCGATTTTATTTTCTAAATATTTCTTTTGTTGCAAATTGTATTTAGCATTGTTGTTTTTTTTTCTGACAATAAAGGGGAAAACCATTTAGGATTGGTTTAAGATGCTGCATGTGGAACAGTAAAAGGAATACATATTTGTTATTACCATTGGTCTAATTTTGTCTGTTGATATTAAAAACATTTTGACATAAAAGACCTTAAGTTTTTGAAATAGGGAGGAAAGTCTGAATCACAATTGCATCCCTGATTTTCATAAAAATGACATGAAGCTGTGTTTGAAGGTTTTTAGTACATCTCAAAAGCTTCCTCAAAAGCAGTTTTTCATTGCTATATCCAAACAGACATATTCCATTGGGAGGCAGTGCTACAAATAGTGGGTGTGTATTTACAATCTTTGCATAGTCAGTGTTATAATATTTTTTAAGAAGGGAAAATTTGTTTTCAAAAATAAAATTACATTATTGTTCAACTTTTATATTTAACTCTTTTATTGTAAATTATAAGTTGACCTTTATGTATTACATAAAATATTTTTAGATTCTTTTTTATGTCTTTTTATTTTTATAAACTGTAGTACTTTTGTTTACAGTTATACTGTGAGGGTATCATTCCAGCTCATGCTTGCACCTCAGTCTTTCCAGTATTGTATAAGGAATCTTTCATTGGGTTCACAAGGTTATTTCATTTTATATCTCATTAAGTGATATTTGCCATTTTTCTAAAAAGACAAAAAAGAAATCAGTCCAAATGACTGAAAAGATATGAGCTGAAGCAGCACTTTTTTAAGGATCATTTAGCCATTATCTTTCTTAAACAAATCATCACAAATGATCATTATCCACTGGTTTTAACTTATGTCTGTTTGGTTTGTTTTTTATATTAAACTTGCTGAATAATGTGAATTAATAGAAAACATAATAGGACCCACTGTTTCATCTTGCTTGGTGCTTCCTGGCTGTGATTGATTTGAGGACATGAAACTATTGGTAAGAATTGAATAGTTCAGAAAAACCTGCTGATTTTTATACTGCATTCCCACTTTCTTTATAAATCTGATGTTTTTTTTTGTTGTTATTAGGTTTGGGAATTACTCAATACCCAGATGGAAAAGATTTTTTACTTGTGCCTCTATTTTTGAATATGAGCAATTTATCAATAAACACATCTTAAACACACCAACACTTAATTATGTGGCTATATGGAGATGCTCATTTGTGTACAGCTGTCACTTACTGAAACACAGCATAGTTTAGTAGAAACATTAAAAAGAACAGCCACTATGTTTAATCTCTTAATAAACAGCCTGTTCAGTTTTTTCCTTGTACACAATCAAGTCAACGTTAGTCGGGGGACTAGAGTTTAGCTCCAGTATCCTGTCCAGGATCCCAGCTGTAGTTGAAGTACAAGAATTAATTAAATAGATTTGAATTGAACTCATCTCTTTGTGTGCGTGGAACTGGAAACTATGGCCACTCAAATAAGCAAAGACCTGAGCGTTGGTTGACCACTCAAAAGGGTCAGGCCTTATGGGAGGAGGGGAGAGTTGCCTTTGTGTGCAGTGGCAAGAGGGGGCGGGGTGGGAATGGTAGGATGCTCTCTGGGGTGTCATTTTTTTACCTAATTACTCACTAAACATGATCACTTGTCACATACTAAGTTCTACTTGATTTTTATGAGGTCTTCCTGATAATGACCCCCCCTCCCCCTCCTGTCTTTTTATCGATGTGTCATAAAAACTGATGATAAATGTAGGCTTGTGTGTAAACTCATCTAAGGTGCAAATACTTCCGGCTCAGTGGTTTTCCAGTTAAATAAGGCAGTGTTACTCCCCATCTCTCCCACATGGGCTGCGATGAATCAAATTATTTACATGAAATTTTGTCCTCTTGCCCCAATCGTGAAGCTTACAATAAACCTTGTGTGACGCCAGAGGGCGGTAGAGCGTCAATTTAAAAATCAAAAATACGTTTGAGATTACTCCTATGATCTTTTAAATTCAACTGGGACACTTTAGACAGCTTTTACAAATCCAAGTATTTATTTGTTTCTATGCAAAACATTCCGCTGTTGACATTTTTATTCAATTTTAACTGTCTAAAAAGGATAAAATATAAATAAAATACAAAGTCTATTATATTGCACTGTTTTTTTTGTGGAATTTATCCTGTCAGCAAAACAAAGTAGTGTTGAAGCCCCCAACTCATTATCTATGTAAATACAAATTAAAAACCGTAGAGGGGAGAATAAAGCAGTTTTAAAACGAGACCGATATATTTTTGAACTTCAAACCAGTTGCAGAAATCATAGTTTACTTCACTGGTAAAACAGGCAGATTTTAGGGAATTTTTTTGATGCATGATCTCCAACAGTTCAAATGTTGTGTTGCTTCAACTTTCCGGAGCTGTCTCCCCTGCCTGAGAGTGGGTGTTTTTGGGGGCTGATCTTGCGCATTAAACATCTCTGTTATTTGAGGCGCTCCAGGGATTTAGTGAGCATGCGCAGTGCGCTCCTCTCCGCAGCACTGGAAACCACTGCTACAACATAGGAGTCATACCAAGCATAGCCTGCGTGTCAGTGCAGTAGACTTACAGCTGGCTGTGAGGACGACTGACTACTTTTTCGTTACAGATTCTTTTTCCGCTCTTTATTGTTGCTAAACATTGGCACACTTTTAGAGGAGAGAAAGATAGTAAACTTAAAATAACAGCGAGGCCACTTTTTGTTTAGCTAACGGTTTTTAAAGAAGTAAAGTTTGAGGCTGGGCCTTTAGCTTTTTGATCGTAGCTTGGAAGGAGAATCCAGGGAGAAGAGAAAAAGCTGGTCTTTTTATTATTATTTTTTTTTTGTAAAGTTTTAATGAAAGCTCGATAAATGCATTTAACGAAGATGGACCTGTTGAACTACCAGTACCTGGACAAAATGAACAACAACATCGGTATCCTCTGCTATGAAGGTAAATACGGCGATGTGAGCGTTTTTTAACTGATGTTTTTAAAAGTTCATACTAGCTGCTGATGCTGTTAAGCTAGCGTTAGCAACCGAGTTGGTGGAAGTTCTCATATTGGTTATTTACTAATAAGTAGTTACTTTTGACCCAAATAATACATTTCTGCAATGTTAAAAACCACGTGGAAACAAGTTTCTTTTAAATTGAGTTTCTATTTTTACGGACCATATCCGGTTGTTAAATCTGTTGTTTTTTGTTTTAAAGCAAAAGTTAACCTTTATCCGCTGTCTGTAGTTTCTGTTCTTATTGATGCTGGTTAAAGTAAACTAACCCACTATTAGGTCATTGTTCAATATGTTTGACAGTCTTACTTTAGTTTCAGCTTTGGGCTTTGTGGTTGCATTTGTACGGTTTGTGTTTCAGTTGTGATCTTTCTGGAAATATTTTTATTTATTTTCTTTATAGAGTGAAGGTTACTATTTACTGTTGTAGGTCGAAAAAACAAAACAAAACGAAAAGAAACTAACTAAAAATAGCCTCCGTCTGGAAAATAAAATCACTGCCTGATAAAGCTCATCATGTCCAGATGCTGGATTACCATTTTTGGGGCCCCGGGTTCCAAAAACCTGTAGGAACCATCTCCAATTACTTTTAATCAGGAATGCAGATTTACTTTCCTGCATGAATAATGTCAGTGATGTCACCTGAAATATATACCAGACAATAGTAACCACTACTAACACTAGCCACAATGGCTTGCTCATTAAATCAGACACATTTACTTGGATATATCAAATTCACAAAGTAATGGAGTTAAAATGATGTAAATACGCATCAGACTTCTCATTTTTGTAATCCGTTAAGTAAAAGTTTGTGTTTAAATACCAGTGTAATATCTACTAAAGAATATTGTGGACATCACACAGCAGCTCACTGCTTATGGAAGTAATAATGGATATGACTGATACTAGAAGCGTTAAATAACATTTTGTTAAAGGAAAAAAAAATGCATATGGGTGCCTTTTTATTATTAAACCGTTGAGCAATGGAAGCCGATAGTATTGTGACTATTGCTAGGCTATAAATCAATATTTATTGGGTTAGAAACCTCACCAATATCAAAATAAAATGCATCTGATCAAATTTTCAATAATATCCATATCCACATGGTATCCTAAAGGACAAAGGCAGAGCAAAGCATTTCACCTCAATCTCTCACAGCCAAACTAAGTAAGGCATGTAGTAGGACTGACTTATTTTCAAAGACTAAAGGATATGTTTAAACAGGGTTAGGGTTTCACTTTAAATTCAGCCTTTTCCCCCCCTGGTCTTTATTTCAAATAGGTAAACAAAACACTACTTAATAATTATCTGCGGACCAACATGAAAGGTTTGGTATCTTGATAAATTTTTTAAACATATGGTACAGCTGGATTTGTGACCACATCATACAAAGATGAAGGAGGATTAAAAACAGTACCTAACTATTAAGGGTCTTTAGTGGAGCAGGCAGGGACTATTACTGCTGCTGTTATATAGAAGTCTGTGTGGATGTGCAGTGGCAGCCAGGGCACTGACATAAAAATAAATCGGATAAAATAACCATTCACTCTGCAGATGCTTTGAAAACTATCAAATATGTATCCAACTTAGAGCCACACATATAAGTCTCTAAAACTGGGTTATTTTTTAGGTGTAAATAACAAAATTGGACCATTAAAGACTGCCATTGAAAGACTGGAGATGGGTGAAAAGTTTTGGGTCACATTTACCTGTGTGGGTGTGTGAGAGAGCCTATGAATCAAACATCAACACATTCTCCTAGAGGATAGAAATGGCTGTTTTTACAGTATAAAATGGCCCCATAGCAGATAGCCCCATTTTATGCATAAAAACCTGTTCCAAAATGATCAGCTACAGTATTATGACATTATGAAGGAGTAAAATGTTAGACATCCAGGACAATGTGTTGAGGTTTTTAATGGGACTCAAATGACTCTGTATTTGCAAGTAAAAGGCAGATTTAGAGGTCTCTCTGGGCAAAACTTCACTCATTATGTGCATAGATACAACAAAACCCAGTTACAGCACAGTAAGAGGATAGAGCTCAGGTCCTGACCAAACGATAAACCTTCCCAATGTACATCCAGTAGAACTTATACAATTTCTGTGCCATCTTTCTTTTTTTTTCTGAATAAAATATAGAAAAACGGAGGTATTTAAATGACAAGTTTAAAGACATCTAAGGGGGGTTCTTGCCAGCATTTGACCTTTCATAAAGCAGAAACCAATCATGACGGTGGAGTCTGAGGATATCAAAGATCAGTAATCAACAACAATAATCATAGAAGCCAGTAAAAGCCAGTATCAGACATGTTGTTCAGAAAACAGGGAAATCGCTATAATTAAATTTCACATGGTTAGTTATCTTAAGCCTACAGCCAACGTTTTGTTATCCATTTCAAGTGGTGCCCTGAGCGTTTGCCCACATTGCCCTAAAGGCAGATCCAGGCTAAATCAATTCAGTCATAAGACAACTTCTCTGCGGCTAATTATAAAAAAATATTTCCTATGCTGCGCCCCTGGATTCAGCTGCACCTTGGAAGATCTCAAGATAACAGAATGAGCAGAAGTGATACTTTTGATTTTCATTATCATCTACTAACTCTTTATTTTGGAAAATACTAGGATCATATCTAAACATGATGTTTTACTAAAATAGTAAAAAAATTTTATGAGATGAATAAGAAATGCAGGAATATAACCAATTAAGTTCAAGTTAAAAAATTAAAATATTGAAAGCTGAAAATATATGGAATAAAAAAGATACATACAAGCTTGTATTTTGGACATTTGCAGCTTTTTAAAAGCTAACTGGTGAATTCAAAGGTAACTTTTCTACTGACCAAAGATGGCTGTTTAATGGTTTGTGTGTATAGTAGAAAATCCCTTTTTGTATAGTTTTTGGAAGTTTTTTTTTTTTCTGAAAATGTAATTTTGTCTGTGAAAATGGGTCCCCTGAGAAAAGGATACAACTGGGAGAGAGCTCGGTGGTAAATACAATGAAAGAAAAGCCCCCTGAGTTCAAACATGTTGAGCTAAAGAGGGTTTTGGAAGAGCTGTGTGATGCTGTGGGTGTCCTGGCTTGTTATTGTATGCATGAGCACACCTACTCAAACACACTTCCTGGCAAACACGCATGCATGCTCATACTAGTGCTTTGTCTATAGAGCCTCGGGTCTAATCTGGGGCCGTCACGTTGTTGTCATTGTCGACACTCCTTAGAAATGTTTAAGCATTATTTAAAACGTGGAGTCATGTACCTGGAGCATTGGGTGCCTTGATGCTGCCCCCCCCAAAAAAAAACAAAAAAACAAATTTAACAGGGGGAAAAAGATGATCTGCAAGTTCTTTTAGTGCGATGGCAGTTTTTAAATCCAACTTATTGGATATTTGTGCAAAATTGATAATGAAGTGTTTCCATTTGACTTGCCAAATTTCATTTCCTTGCTAAGTTGGTTGTATTTATAGCTCTGTTAGGATGTCAGTAGTTGAGCTGAAAAATTACCCACAAACATTCATGCATTTCATGTCTTTCAGTCTTCAACCTCTGATGTAGCTGAGTAGAAAATGATATAAGATAGGGGGAAAACAACACCTCAAAAACATGCAGTTTTGTTTACTCCTCTGGAACTAGTGAAATATTGGGTTGAAAGTTCACTGTAGCGGCCAGAGAACATCTGTTTGCCATTTTTAATATTAAAATTGTAAGACCTCTATATAGAGTTAGAAAATAAAGCAACCAAGAGGGCAGTTTGTGTTACCAAGGAACTTTGCCAACAATAACTACTTTCATGTTTTAAAAGTGGTTAAACTTTGGAGTATCCAGAAGGAGGGATGGCAGTAAGCTGATAGAGAAAAACGGAAGCAGAGCAACAGAGAGAGAATGAGAGAATGAGAATGAGAGAGAGAATGAGAGAGAGAGAGAGAGGGAGGGAGAGGGGAGTTCTCCTTAGTTTGTAATCCAATCTCATCCTGATTCCAGGCTGTTTGAAGTTCTATCAGGAGAAAAAAGCTTTGATCATGTAGACCTAATGAACTGAGAGATGGGAGGGGGGGTGCTTGAGTGGAGTTTTACTTCAGTGTTGCCCCAGTTCAACTGATTTCTGCTGGTTTAAAAATACTACTTTAATAAAAAACATAAGAGAAACTTGCAGCTATGAATGGTGTTGTGTAACATGTGGAGTATAATTTTTCATATGAATCAGAGAATTTTCTTCTTTCCTTCTGTGCTTTGATTCAAAGGTAAATTGCCAAAAAATGCTCAAACTGTTTTGCTTCCTTGTAGTTTTGTTTTGATCTTATTATACTCCTCTGCACAATCCATGTATTGTGCCTGGTTTCATCAATAAAGAAAGCCCACTCAACATTTTCACAATTGAAGGTCTGTTATTGAAAAAGTGACAGGGAAGTGTAAGTGTGAATTATTATTCGTGTGTTTGTTTTCCTACTTGTAACAACAGCTTAACTCATAAGAGAACCATAAGGACGTAATGAGAGCAAAACGTTCCACAATTAAATGTAGAAATAAATCTTCTGCTACCTGCAGTATTATTGTGAACTTTTACAAAAAAGAAATGTTATGTAGGATTATTCGAATGTTTCTTTAATCACTTAAATACATACGTATTTAAGTGTTTGACATTTGAATTCATTGTCTTATAAGCATTTCTAATTGTAGTATTTATGTAATGTAGTTGCTTCATAGTGTTGTTTTTTTTGTTTTGCCTTAAATGGATGCATTACTAGGTGTATCACTTGAAATCTTTAACACACACAGCATTGCTAGTAGCTTATGTAGCATTTAAACCTCTGAATAGAAGAGTTACTTTAAAGGTCCTCCATGCCTTGAAGCCATCGACCAGACGCTAATAGTGTGGATTATTAATTAGAAAAAGGGATTCAATTTTAGACATATGCTACCATTAGAGTATCAAAGTTAGCGGCTTGCCATTAACGTCGCTATAAACTAGCTGATTGCTTTGCTATTGTGTAGCGCTGCGGTTAGCCAATTAGATGTCCAGCTCTATTTGACGAATGGTAGTAACTGTTTAAATTCTTTCACAGTGGATGGAAGCACAGCTACAACAAAAGAAATTAAGACAGAAAAAGTTCAAAGGGATTTTTAACCTATAAGAAATTGGTTTTATTGATCAACATGCACACGTTCTAAACACTTTGTTATCCACATAGCATAATTGTGCAAATATACCTTATTATTTAATTGAACTATTTTTAAAAAATTAATTGTCACGTTTTCATAAATATCGACATTCTTTATGTATTGGGTTGTGGCATTTTGACTCTGCAAGAGGAGTATTTTTTTACTTGTTGTTTCCTTGGAGTCTGTATGTCGGCAGCTTTTTTTGACTCCTTAAAAAGTCTTTCTTGTTTAATTTTTTTTTTGGAAACAGTCAGCGCTTTACTCTGTTTAGTGGACCATGCTTAATGATAAGCTTTTGTTTCCTGGATGCTGATTGGACAGCACTGTGTTACACTCTTCCTTCTTTATTACCATCCCTCCGACTTGCCAAAAAACAATGATGTCACCCTTGTTGCCATGGTCACAGTGGGGCAAGCAGGAACATGCCAGAGAGGGGAGGAGCTGCTGCTGTGTTTCTGAGGCCATGCAAAGACTAAATATACATAGATGAGTTGTGCAAAATAGTTTATTGGACTTTTTACGACCTTGATCTTTTTAGTGTATGCCTACTGCTGCCTCAAGTAATCCAGTGATTCTCAGATCAGTCGAGCCAGATTTCCATCACATTTTATGACCTCATCTTCCCCACAGCTGCGCAGAAAATAAGCATAAATATTTATAACAACTTATTCTGAATGGTTTTAACTATAACAAAGCTGCCGCTCTCTATTAATTAGAGTTTAAATGTTTTCCTTAACATGGATTTATAAATAATAAATCTTAAGGCTATGAGCTGCTCCTTATTTTGATGCTGTCTGGTTTACGTAGGAGTAAAATGGTCCTGGTGATAAGAGCGCACTTCTAGTAGCTGTGCTTTGTTTCAGCATAAGCAGCAAGTTGCAGTCAGAACGGGAGATTTAGTGCAGACTTCGTTTTGTTTGGAGTGGATTCAGGCAGATACGAGGCTGAACCGAGCAGTGGAAAGTCCCCCTGATGAGACGGAGCCAGTAGTAGTTTTCCTGTTTGTTTTTTTTTAAAATTTTTTTTTTTTTTTTTTTTTTTTTTTTTTGCCCGAACTCTCATTCATGGACGACTCTGTAGGGCCTCTGTACCAGGTGACTGCAGAGGAAGAAACAGTTCCCACCACACACACGTGTATATGGAGTCTATCCACAACTATTTCCTCCCAAAATGTTGCTGACCAGATCCTCTGCTGATGCCAGAAGTTTATGCTTTGCTCAGCAAACTATTAAAGTCAACAAAATCCCAAATTGCACTTTAAACAGCTTGGACAGAAAATCCTTATCATCCAGTTATGCTTGCAGCCAACTTGTTTAAGAAAGTAGTTTTAACAGCACTTAAAAACATAACTTCTACCAATTATTATAAGGTTGGGAGTATATAAGGATATTTAAAGGTATAGCTGATCATGCTATCAATGATCTATATTTCTTTGTCTTCCTTTCACAGGTGAAGCAGCATTAAGAGGAGACCCCAGATTCCAGTCCTTGTCTCTATCCTCGTCTTCTTCCTCGTCATCCTCTTCTTCCTCCATCTCCAGCCACAGGACTGGACCTCCGCCCATCAGCCCCACCAAGAGGAAGCTGAGTGGGGACCAGGCTGATAGCGACATGGATGACAATGAACATGTGGCCAAGATGAGTCGCCTGTTTGTTGCACAGCTGTAAGTACATACTTGGACACACTCTCATGCATTACAAAGCTGCTACTCAGACTTTGTTGGGTCATTGGTCTTATCTGTCGTCTCTTTCTTTCCCTATAAACGTTTCTTTACACACCTTATTTTTACCACATTATGACCTAATATGGCCGTGTTACTATCGACCATGACATGTTGCACAAGATCATTTTTCTCTTGGTATCAGACTCAAAGCAAATATCTAAAATCAGTAAAAACACTTGAGCCATGGGGGGCAACAATTATAAGAGATGGGAACTAAAATATAAGGTATTCGGATCAAGCCCTGGTTTGGACCGAAGGAATCTGAACCAGGTTTAGCTGTTTTTCAGAACAGGAAGCTTCTGATAGAGGAAACTAACTCTGAAAGTTGTGAAATGGTCAGAAATGTAACGGAATATAACGCATAACATTTCAACATCAGCGGAGGTGACTGAGTCATTCAGGAGGACTAGCCATTGCTATTTATTGCAAGCATATACGTAGGTTGTAGGCAGAGCCATGCACTTGGTTTTCTAGGAGAGTAAATCAACCAGCTTTACTACAATTCAGTATTATGTGGATTTGATTGGAAGGTGATATACTGTTTACCGTTACTAAACAGTCTGTCCAATTTTGATTCAATTCAATGTTAAGGGCTGCAATTGATATGATACAATAGCAGAGGTTTATTAAGAGCAATGATTTACCGTAGATAAACCTTCTATATAACAACCCAGGAAACTGAATTAAAAGGAGGACTCTTCTAAATAAAAATAAATGACCTGTTCACATTTTAACACAGTAATACTGGAGCTGCAGGATAATGATTTGGAAACGATGTATGATTTTGGATCTGATATGATAGTAATTGATTCATTCAACATGTTGATATGAATCAATCTGTTGTTACACCCCTACTTTTTTCCAGTGTGTCAAGATTCAAACAACTGAAATAATATGTAAAGATACACTGATAACTGGCCAACAGTAATTTATTTTCTTTTAGGTTTAACCTGTGCATTACATTTTAAGGGCTTTTATAGATGAGACACTTTTTTTTTTTAATTATAATTGAATCAAATGACCGTAGTTGTCTCACAGTGGGGAGATTCAGACACAACAGTAGCAAAAGCAATGGACTGATTTAATTATTTGTTTTAGAATTGTGGAAAGAAATGCTGTCAGTTGATTTGTTTACAGGCCAACAATTGTTACATTTTTTAAATTTATTTAATGAATAAGGGGAAGACGAGCAACATTTTCTTAGATGACCTACCGATCAGGGTGAGAATTGTCTGAATCTGATCGGTTGATGGATCTCAGATAATATCTAATAAATTAACAGTTTTTAAAGAACGAAGCAAAGGAGAACATTTAGCTAAACTAAAAGCTTAGAGTGGTGCAGTTAGTGTTTAAGTTCCTGTGTATTCCTCTCTGATCAGGGTGAAGGATGCTTTTAATCATTTATTTAAAACAGCAATGCTTTGGCTTAACATGAGATGTTCTTAGATGTGGATGTTTAATCTTGTGCCCCTTAATGCCTCATATAAATCAAGTTGTAATGTTTTTATCTTTGCAGTGATCTAGTTTTTCTATAGAGTATTTGTTCAATTCAAACAAGAACATGTCTATACTCTTCACTGTGCCTTATCTTTTAATGTTTCTTACTTCATGAGGCACCTTGTTGCGCACAAGAGGGTTGAACTTTATTCTGTGGGCTCCGAGTATTGAAGCACTTATTGTTATATCAACTATGTTTTATATGTTTTAAAAGTGGCATTTTGTCATTTTCAAGCTGCTTTCTGTGCAATAATCTGCTCTATAATGCTATGGTTTAATTTCCCATTTGATTCTTACCTTACAGGGAGTTAAGACCTGGGGGGGGGGTAGTACTCGATCGAATGCTAATTTCCAGCTTCCTTGTATCCTCTTAGGAATACATTTAGAGCTTTCATAGATACAAAGATGCATTTATATCCCTGAGACCTTGTTTTCCTAAGGACATGCTTTTCATGGTAAAGTGAACCGCTGACTGACTTGTTGAAACTAGCCGTCAGACTTAACCTCTGACTTAATGGTAGTGATTACACTGGAGTGGAGAATGATTGGTTCGGCTAATTTACACTAAAAATAGTTTGTATAAATAGTTTCCTTAGAAAACACTGCAGGGTGCATGTGCACGTGCATACAGCTCTGATGGGACTTTGAACTAGTTATGAGTTTTAGTGTTATGATAACCTTGAGTAAAATATTACAGTATTCACAGGATAACACTGAACAGAATTTAATATAATGATCTTTTATTTAAAGCAGAAAAGCATTTTAGGAACAGATATAGAATAAACTGCTATAATAGGTGATCCAGTTTGTTTTTTTTGCAGAATATTTTTGCTATTCTGGTCTCCATGGAGTTACAGCAAGCACACCCTTTGCTGTTGGTCCTATGATATTTTTCTTGAGCTGTAATTCAAATTTAAAAACCTCACTGAGTTAAATCTGAGAAATGTAACGCCACTCCTTAGCTCTATAGATATCAAAAGTAACAGTTCTGAGACTATACATTTTAAAACCTTAATAAACATTTATTTTATGAACTGACATTGAGAAACAAAATCAAATTATCTAAAAACTCTAAACTTTTCCTAACTCTTTAAACTGATTAATAATCAAGGAAGTAGATTCATTTACCTTTTCTATGCATTTTAAAGTGTATCTCACTGAGATCATGACTCTGCCAGTAATTTTGTCTTATAAAAACATTGCTAACTCTTAGACAAATATAAATTGAAGTCTGTAACAGGATGTAACTAAATCCTGTTTTGAATTTGAATGGTTCTAGAGGCAGGCTGACATGTTCTTTATCTCTAAGGAGACTCCATCTGCTGAACCAGTTCTTCACGTGTTGCATTTTGTTGCCCACACATGTATGTGCATGTTCCCTGTTCTGATCATCCGTATGTGTGCGTTTGTGCATCTGTGTGGGGTGAGGTCAGACAGCAGGGAATACTTTCTCATTTTCCCAGTGGAGTAGGAGGAGTCTTGAACAAAAGAAGCCTTATCCTGTCCAGTGGAGCCTGCAGACTGGAAGCTTACTGCAGTCTGTGTGGCGTTCTGGAGTTTCAGACCAACCGGTGTAAAACTCTTCAGCTGTCTCATTTTTCTTTCAACACTACTGCAGTAAAACAGCCAGGTATTGTAGTGGCTTCTGAATAATAAAAAAGATGAATGAGAGAGAGGAAATACTTTGTTTGATTCTCAGTTTCTCATATAAAATAATCCTTCTATCAGAACTCTATTTATATGCTATGTAAACAACAAATAAAACATGGCTGTTGAACATGGTGCTGAAATTAATCTTCCTAGTTTGGACAGAGTGCAGTTTTTCATGTCTTTTCTAGTTTCCTCAAACGAAATTTCTTTACCATCTGAATGCATTTATGTCATATTCCCCATAAAGGTTATTTCATGCAGACATTGAGGCAAAAACCATCCAGGCAAGTTGAGTACTATAGCATGCAGAAATCCAGCTGCTTTCTACTGGGAACTCCTTCACAAAGTTTTTCTCATGGATGTTTCTCCGGAGGCCAAGTTGGGAGAAAATAAGAGGGCAAAGATATGGTGTGTTTGTACGTGTGTTCAAGTCTGGGGAAGTCATTGTTGGGCTCTTGTTTTACATTAGACTATTTATATAATGGATATGTGAGGGTGGGGGGAGGGAGGAGCGGGGGAGGGGTTCTTCCTTTCTTTTTTTCCCCAGTATGTTTGGCTTTTTGTGTTCATGTTGTTATCTTTTGCCTCATTGTGGTGGTTCTCATATCCAATCAGCTCTAGCTCTAACTACACAGTATTTCTGCTATCGCTTACTGGAAAACCTGCCAGGTCTCTGTCTCAGTATTTAGGAAGTAATCAGGGTTTATTGGGAAAACTTGTTAAAACTTGTCCTCCTTTCTTTTTTAGATTGAATAAATGTTTACATCAGACCGAATCTGATACGGTTTCACTGATTAAAAAAAGACCATAGAAGTTTTTAATTCTTTGTTTTGTTTTTTTCTGAAAGGGTTCAAATATTACCAAAAGTATCTGTTCAGTTATAAAGTCCAGTGTCAACAGAATTAACTGTGTATGGATATTATATACATGACCATTGGAGTTTATAAATATGTTTCTTGCTTTCTCGCTTTTTGGTCTTAATACAGCCCATATGTTCCTGCCTGTATTGTTCTATTTTTTTTTCCCCCTCATCCTAAATTTATTCACTAGGATGTGAACACATGCCCAACCAAATATTCACTGAAGAAATTTTCCTGAAGACTCCAGAGCAGAAGTGTGAGAAAAAGTGTAGAACCTTTATAGCTTCTGTGCTTTTGCCACAAAACAAAGCCATTTTTTCCTACCAAAGCCTGCGTTCTCTCAGATTGAAACTCCCTCAACTCTAAAAAAACAACCTTGCATTTTTTTTTGTCGTAATATATATAATATGCACGTTGTTTTTAGCTTTAGGTTGCTGAAAACGCCAAATAACAGCTATTTTTGATTCCCTTTATGTAAGTTCAACGTACAGCCGTGATCTCAAACTTGAGGTTGACTTAAAGATGGGGTGTTGTTTAACTGGCTGCTTTGAAGGCCCTACTTACTCAATGACAGAGCTAAGAAGTTTAATATTGTTCAATATTTTCTACCGTGTCATTTATGCACCGAGAGCTTTGACGTTCTGGGTTTTAAATGAAGGGATCGTATAGCGAGTCCCTACCACAGTGCCTGCCACTAATGCCATGCTGCAGGAAGCCAATTCTTTGCAGGACCGACTCAAACAGGTATCTCATTATGGTGCTTAGTCACATGCCTAATGGAAAAAAAGGCACAATAAAACAATTTAAAATCTTCTACTTTTAGATAAAGCAATAGATCTGCAATCATTTGAAATTAGAAAGGTTGAATTGGAAAATTTGTTTTATTAAAGGCATTATGGAGCTTTCTGGTGATGCTGCCCCCTGTGGCCAAACCACAGAACTGCAGCACTCTTATAGCTCACGTTCATACTTGAGCTTTTTTTTTTTTTTTCACCTTACCTGGAGTTGCCATTGGTGCCTGAGTTGAGCCAAATGCTGGTTGCTGCTGAGTATCCACAAAATTCATCTTGAATTTTGATTGTTTGTTAGGTTGGACGTGCTTGACGTCACGTCCGCCGAACAGGGCGGGAACTTCTGACCCAAAGTAAATTAAGGAAAATAGGCTACAGGCATATAAATGAATCAGGGCTTAGGTGTCGGTCTGCTCATCAATGTTTCATAAAGATTTAAATAAAAAGGCTATTGATAAGATATTTTTCAGTAAAATCTTTCATGTCACTTTCATTTTGCCTCCCATTTTATTTATTAAAAGCATCAAAGCAATAAACTTCCACCATTTCTGTCCATAAATATATTACTTTGATGCATGAATTTGAGTTGAAAAAAACAATAGATTGCTCTGGGACATTTTTGTCTATGAAAATAACCTCCCGCACACTTTGTTTCACTTTTGTGTCATAATCATAAGACATTAAATCAAAATGTGCCAAAGACAAAATCAGGTCAGACTTCAAAGAGAACAGTATGAATGAGGAATAACTGGATCAGTCTCTCTATAAAAATAAACATCCTTGGTCATTTTTTCAGAGACTTTGGAGCCCTTGATATTTTCTGGTCCATTTTTTTTTTTTTTTTTCTCCCCTCATCCTGTTTTAAGTGCCTCATCGCCCCTTCTGCTGTCTCTATAAGTGCAACCTTTCAATGAGACCTGAGTAACAGACAGAAGGATACAGGTTTGGTTTAAAAGCCTGAACTTTGGCATGTAGTGAGTTATTGGATACTCACAAGCAGACGAAACAGGCGGGGGAGGCTGATTCATCAGCCATGCCATTCATTAGACAGATTAGTTTATCACTATTCATTGGTTACTGTGATGACTCTCCTCTTGAATGAGGATGTGGGCTTTTCCTGCTCCTCTGTAATGACGATAGTTCGGAACTTCCAAAGTCAAAATGAATGATCAGTCCTTCTTCTTTTCCTCTTAACTCTTGTTTTTGATCAAATTGGGGGATAAAATAGAAATTATACAAGACACTTTTCTTCTACGTTATTTTCTTTAAAAAGCTTTAACCTTCCCAGAAGTTTGGAAATGGATATTGATGCTGCTAATAAAAAACACATGAGCTTGTTGTGAGCTGTGTGCCTGGGTTTTTTTTAAGCGCTGCCAAGTTTGTTCCTCTGTAACCCTCAGGAAGTTTACTGCTGATTGTGAGAGAAACGGGAAGAGTGGGGGGGGGTCTCTCTGTGCAAATGAAGGAAACTACCAGCCTTGCTTGTGCTTTCACAAGCTAAAGGTCTAGCGCCATTCACATGCAGCACCCCACTTCCTCCTCAGTGTTACTGTGGAGGGCTGCACTGTGGATACAGATGCTTGACCCAGCAGTCGGGTTGCTTGGTCAAACGGTTCTACAACCGTTTATCCAAACTGCTTTTGCATCCAAACACACCTTAAAGTTTTTTTTTTTTTTCTGGTTTTTCAACACTTAAGTTGGATGCCTGCTCTCACTTAAACTTCACTCTGAGGAAATGCGTCTATATGAAACCTGGAAAAGTATGAATCCCGAATCTACCCACCATTGTGAAAGCGATCAATCAATCAATTTAAACCACTCGTACTTTTGGATTATTTATTTATTTTTTGGGTTTTAATGGGGAAACATTTGAATCAACTTCTACATTATAGTTTATACTTTAACATGGGTGTACATAATTTTGATAACTCCTGCAGTTTTCAGGTTTGGTACATTAATAAATTCACATACAAAACCTACTTTAGGTGGAGAGACATGAAGAGAAGGAAGCCAGTAGAGTACGTTTTGTTCCCTCAAATTGGGCCTCAATTTGTCAGAAGGGAGTGGAGCAGCTCAGGCACACACACACACACACACACCTACACACACACACACGGACACGGGGAACAAGGACCACATATGACGCACTCCCTGGAATAATCACTACCTGTTAAACTGCAAGCAAGTCTGCACAATGTCTGGTATAAACTGTGTGTAACAAACATATCAAAGTTATTATGATCCAGAGCTGAAAAATAAAGCTGCCCAAATGTGTGTTTAAGTGTTATTTTAAACCCTTATCATGATTTCTGCTTTTCCAGCGATGATCTCACTTTTTGGAAAGAAAAGAGACCTTTCCTTGTTGCCATTCGGGTTTCTTTGACCCAATTCTCAACTCATCGTAGGGAGGAGGTTTAAGGAAGGAGAGTTAAACCTAAAGGGGAATGATTTCAATATATTACTGGATATAATGAAATGTTGATGGTAAACTTTCCCTGCAGGGTTTTTTTTTTTTTTTATCTTTGGCAGTATTAAGTGCGCTGGCTGCTCTCTCTCTCTCTCTGGAGAGATAAGGCTTATTTTCTGTGCTGGGGGAACCACTTTAAAGCTTTGAACTCGGTGCCCATTTGTCCCTTTGTGCAGTGATAAGTTTGGAATCCTTCCATGTTGGATAAATTTAGGCGAGAGCTCCCCTCGCCTGGCTCACATGGAGACGGTGTGTGACAGAGGTTGTGTTTCTACCAAACGAGTTTATCAACTTTCCAAGGGATCTGAGAAACTGTTGTGTTTGTGTTAGATTTGTTTTTATACTTAATATTTGTCCCTTTTTTGGAACAGTGAAGTAATATGATCTCATTATTAGTTTATTTCTCCCTGTAATCTTTTCTGACTCTGTCATTACCCTTAGAACTTCTAAATTTAACTAATAAACTAACATGATCTGAAAATAATTCATATTTTAATTGAAGCTTATTTTCTAAATCCATGAGGTGTAGTTATTAATGCAAAGCCGCCTTTTCTTTTTTCTTTATTTAACAGGAAACCAGCAGGAGACTATCGTAACTCCCCTGTTGCTAAAGACCACAGGCGAAGTCCCAATGAGCGCCTGGTGGTGCCTGGTCCTCTGGGAGTCCAAGCCAACCACCTGTATGGCCACACCCACCACCACCATCATCATCACCACCTGGCCACATTAGCTGGCATGGATCAGCCTCTGGCACTTACCAAAAACAGCATGGTGGAGACGGCACGCAGCAGCACCGCAGCTCTGGCCTCGATGCCGCACACGGTCGGTGCAATGGAACGGCAGCAGGTAAAATACACATCCTGCTCTTTTGGTTCCACCAATGAACTCGTTCCTCTTAAACTGTTCAGCTAGTAATCATTGGAAAGTCTTCCTCATTATGTGACTGATGCTCTTTTATTAGCTTTGCAGCCTGATGGCATGAAGACTTTTTTGTTTGTTTTAATAAGTGCAGTGCTCATAATGTTCGGCCCTCTTTTTTTCTAAAAAAATGATCTTTTTAATTGTCTTTGGGATTAATCTTCTTGAAACCCCTCGCATGTTTGCTGCACAGCATTTCTAAGAACCGTCATTAAACACAATTATGTTCTGCTTTTAGAATCGCCCGTCCGTGATCACATGTGCCGCAGCCAACAATCGCAACTGCAACCTGTCACAGTGTCCCGTCTCCCACAATGGCTGCTCCAACTTCACCAACAACTACAGAAGAATCAACAGTGAGTGGAAACACATTCAAAAATGTTTATTACCAATGTTTGGAGTTTGTGGCTGAAGTTGTTGGCTTTCATCATTTGAAATAAAATTTATCATAAAAAAACACATCAGTTAATACAAAAAAAAAATTCATCAGCTATTCCAATAAAAAAATATTGTATTTTTTATTGTAATATAAATACTTTTTAGCTTGTCTGCCTGTTGTTATGTCCTGCTCATCATTATGTTTTCATTGAAGGTTCATGCTCAATATTTGGGTTAAAAAGCACATTAGGAATCTGAAACATTTATTTTTTGTGACTTATCCATGAAAATCCAGCTTTTATCTTGAAAAGTACATTTACAAAGTACAAGTTTATTTAGTAAGTTTAGAAATACTTCTGTCATGGTTTTTATTCATAAATAATGAAGAATCCACATTGGAGCTAATTATGAAAAATTCATAATTTCTTTGAAATGTATTTTTTAAGTTTTATATTTTAAAGGTTAGAAATTCCTTTTTAACCACTTTCTGCAGTGATTTAGATATGTATAACTACACTTTCAGTAATTGAATAAATATTGACTTTGGTTTCAAAAGGCATAGGTTGACTTTATTGTAAAGTGTTATCTCCTTTCCATCCCTGTATGAGTATCTTTACAAATGTAGAGTCTACAAAAGCAACAATCTGCTCCCTTCAATGTTAAGGCCTTTAATTTGAAGTGCATCTTCAAGCTTTACTTAGAAAAGAAAGTATAATCCCCTTTTTATATGTGCATCAGTTAACTTAATAAAGGGCTTTGACTGCTTTAGGAGTCCATGAAATATTGAGGCTTTTATTTTGAAATGTACTTTAGAAAATGTTTTATGAGATATGATCTCATATTTTGAAGAGTTTCTCCAAACTTTTATTTTAAAGTCCAAAATTCCATTACTAATAACTATTATTACTGCTGTGTTTACATTTTTAATTTGTTGTTGTTTGTCAAAACGCCAATAAAATGGATTTTGATTCTGAAATACGTTAGGAATTTAAAACCGACTCTTTAAGTCATTATATAACATATAAGACTGAGTTACTTATTTAAACCATCTGTTTCTTTATGTTGTCTTTAAATGGTTGGTTTTGGCTGATTAAAAATTTGGATCATTTGCCGCTCTCTGAACTGCTCTATTGCAGACCTTAACAACTGAAACATTTTCCTGTTATTTTTACTCTTTAAAAAGTCACTTACGGCCTCAGTGGCTTTTGGAGAGTGTTATATTTTCGTTGCCGCAATAAATTTAAAATGCCTGTTTTTTTATGATCCCACTGGGATTTCAATGATCTCACTGAGGTTAACGGGGAAATTTAAAAGGCTCGTTTTGTAAAGTTAAAGAAGCGCCGAGAAGAAAAGTAGATATTTTTAGTGACCTAAAATTACTTGTTCTCAAACTAATTAAAGGCAATAAATTTACCAAAGAAATCATAAAACTGAATATGTGGGATTCTTCTCTTTTCATCATCAAATTGTTAACCGAGAACTCCTTTCCTTCCAGCCAATACAGCCTGTGACCCTGTTATTGAGGAACATTTTCGTCGCAGCCTCGGGAAGAACTACAAAGAGCCTGAGCCCACTGCCACCAACTCTGTGTCCATCACAGGCTCTGTGGACGACCACTTCGCCAAGGCGCTGGGTGAGACCTGGCTGCAGATCAAAAACAAGGGGAGTCCATCGTCGTCCGGCAGCAGCCCAAACTCCCCCGACAGTCACATGGTCAATCACAACCACTCCCCCTCCGTGGTCTCCTGAAGGCAGAGAGAGGACCCCCCCCCCCCACACTCTTTCAATCATCTCAGCTCCAAGATCCATGCACCCATCATTCTGTCACCAGCATCCCAGAGGGAATGCCTGCCTGCTGGTCTGCTAATAACAGCTGGAACCCTCAAGCCTGCTTATTCACTGTGGATAACTTAAGCAATAAAAACATGCTCTCCTCCCTTCCATGATCTGGCACTGCCAGAAAAAAAAAGACAAAAAATATTAGTTGTGACTGAGAAAGACTCGATGTGGAACTTGACTGTAGCTCCTTCTCTCCAGTCTCTCACCATCCCTGCATCGATGGCTTGGAGCTGAGCATGTGTCTGTAGTTTTATGTATATAAAAGGAGGAAAGACTGTTTTATTCACTTTCTTTTTGTTTGTTTTTTTGTTCGTTTGTTAACAGTAGTTCTGTGTACTGATTTTGTTGCGTTGTGACATGCCTGGCCTTTGAACGAAAAGCGGAGAAACACCTTAGAAAGCAATCGTGATCCACCTCGCCGTGCTACCAAAGAAACCTCAACTGATGTTTTTTGTTTTTTTTTTCAGCGCCAACTTTTCAAGCACACACCACGCCCCTCCCCCTCCAATCTCCTACTTCTCTCTGCTGTATCCGAGTTCTGGTAGTTTTACCGTTTTTATGTGACCTTAGATAATCAACTCAGTCTGATTTGCACTACTCCTTAAAAAAAGGTGACATGTCAGGTTTGTAACCCGACTCTGTGGCTTAAAAATGTATTTTGATGCAATCATGTCTTATCTCACGTGTTGAAAACCTTCATTGATTTCTAAAGAACTCCTGTTTAAAGTCTACTGGAGATTAGTTGACTTCGACATGTGTGCAAAGTCTTGCATATGTTGTCACTTGTACAAATCTAATGCACTCCATTGAAATTAGGCAGTAGAAGCGTATTTGGTCACCTGCTAGATACCGTTTTAACCTATGAGATCACGGTGCTTCGTTTTGGACAGAAGTTAATTAAGGTGGGTGTTGCTGTCTTGAAGCCCAGCTTCTGATCTGTGATCAGACTCCAGCAACACCTACCTGCAAAATGTCAGTCTGCACTGAAAACCCTACTGTTGACAGAAGAGGGGTTTAAAAGGACCCAATGTTGCAGAGTCCAGACATGTGTCCACATCAAGGTGTCATGGGGAGTGACAGGAGGAAAAAAAAAATTTTTTCACTCAAAACAAAGAACTTCTGTAGTTTTACTGCATTTTATAACTTCTCGATGGGGTCAGTTTACCGTGAATTAATGTGAGAACATTTCTCCAAAACATTACTCTAGGTCCTGTAAACAAAACGAGCCTTTAAATTTGATCGCTATCAAACAAAGCGGGAATTTGTTTTCTTCCAGTGTCCCAACTGTTGTTTAAATCACTACCTGAATGAGGGCTTTAAGGCCCGGTTCCATTGAACCGTCGTCTTTGATGTGTTTCAAAGGCGTTAACTGCTGACACTGATAAGGGGATAGATGACGCTGAACGTCACTTTGTGGTTTCTGACAAAAAAAGAAAAGGGGGGGGGGGATTATTGTGATCTCTTCAAACAAACCTTTTGTTTCTGTGACTCTTTGAACACCGGTGTTAGAATTATATTCGACTTACACCCTGCTATCTGTCTCCCCCTCCTACAGACTGTGGTTTATTCAATTTCTAAGGTTTTAAAGGTAAATGTATGCTTTTACAGGTGCATGTATTATTTTTTAATAGCTGGTATCTATTAGGGTTTTTAGCATTTCAAGCTCAACTATTAACCTTTTTTTTTTCATTCAAATGTTACTACTTTTGTTGATAAAACCAGACATAGACATTATACACTCACTGCTGGGTCAGTTGTACTCCATATTGTTGATTTTATTATACCTATGTATGTTTCTGTTTGTTTTTCCATTACTATTAGACTGGTAACAAACACCTATAGTGGGACAGCCTCTGGACAGGCTCTGCTAAGTGATAGAGGCTTTTCTTTTGTTTTTTTGTCAAAACCATCCGTTTGTTTGACATCTAAGGTCATCATCATGTTGGGTTTGGTTCTGCTCTTCTTTATGGTTTTCATAAGATGTTGATCCATCGCTGGTACAGGACACTACAGACTTCATTGTGACGGAGGTGACACACAAGTTGAAACTGGTCTAAAGGAGGTTTTCATCAGAGCAGCGTTAACCGACAGAGCCTGTCTGGTGGTCACAAAGGCTTGGATGCTTTTGGTGGTACAGTGTCTGAAAACATTGTCTGCATCTTATTGACACTAAAGAGTAAATGAGAACCTGGAATTGGGCAGCATCTTAAAATCTTTCCAACTAACTGGTTAGCAGTTAATCTGAATTTCCATTGATGCTGCAGCTCCTACAGCCTCCCTCAGTAGACATTTGCTTCAACTTGGTGTCCACACCGTTCCTTATTTTTAGAACATTGCATTTTTCCTGCAGCCTATAGACCTCAATATTATTCTCTAATACAGCCTGCATCATGGTGGCATACATTCCTCCATTTTGGGAACTTGATGTGGGCCTCAAGCATGCCCTACATCTTAGCCAGTCAGAGCTGCTTGTCCCACTGTTCCCTACATACAGCTTTTCTCAGATCCAGCAGATTTACTTCAGGCAAAAGGACTTACTTGGGTGCCATAACATTTTCTAAGAGCTTTTGTTTGAGAGACCTAGACTTATAGTAGCTGTTTGGAGAATCATTTCATGCCACACACTTAATAGACAATGAGGTTTATTATTTCTTTTTTGCTTAGTGTTGAGCAGTTGGTAGTGAATATGGTGATCCTACAAAGTTCCGGTGTTCTCTGGATTGTCCACACATTCCTGCTATAAAAACATCAACGATCAAAACAGATTCGATGAGGAAAGTGTCCCAATGGTTTGTTAGCTTAGATCTTGATTAAAAGAAAAAAGAACATTATCACTTTTCTATGCTTTGACAAGTGAGGGGTGGCAAAGACTGAGCTGCAGGAGCTGTGCTTTTGTAAGTGCAAACTGTGAGTCACGAGAATTTTACCTTTAGTGCTGTGGAAAGCCTGGACCCCTTATAGACTGCTTCTGTTTTGGCAACGTGACACTTTGTCAGTATCTTAATATCAGACAAAGGAAACCAGGGGATTTATTGAAAAGGGCTTTTCAGTTTAATTTGTTCATTATAAAGATAACAACACCAATGTCTTTCTACCTTTGATGCCAACCAATGACGTATAATACTAAGGTTAAACCACATCATCTTAATTGATCTAAATCCAGACACCTTTTTTTTTTAAACAGTTTATGCTCTCTAAGGCACAAGACAGAGGGGGTGAGAAATCATTTTTTTCTGTATGAATATATTCGATTCGCCCCTGCTGTTTTTTTTTCTGATATAATTAGTTTGATCTTCATTATTTAAATGTGACAAAGAAGCAGGAGAGGAAGTCTGTAACAGGGTGAATGTTTATATACAGCACTGTTTTTTTAAGGGTCTCATAGCGATGCCTAACCATACCTTGCTAGAAACTGTCGAGGGAGAGAGTCTAGATGTCCAGAGATTTTTAGTTACTTTCTCATTATTTCACTACCACCCTGTAGGCAGGAGGCGTGATCTACGCTCGGGCAGGCACTCCCTACACTGTAGGAAAATCACTTAAAATACTTTTTTCTTTTTTATATTAGGTAATTATGAGACCATCATTACGCTGTGCGTAACGAATGTACAGAGAAAAAAAATCGTAGGTATTTTTTGAGGAACAATTAATTTGTTAATGATATGTAGCTATTTAATTGTTTTCTGTCCTTTTATTATAATCATTGCATTTTCTTTTTTTTTGTGAAAAAAGTTGATCTTTTTTGTCGGTAGCGTTTTGCTTGTTAGAGTAAAGGTTCAAGTGCAGGAACACAGTAAATGTATGAAACCACACTACGCCACACACAGGTGTGTTGCTGACAATCGCTACTTCCACTCACCACCTTTCTTAAATCAGAGACATTTGAACAAAAAGTGCTACTTAAAAGGCCTAAAAGAGCTTTTTATTATTGTATATGTGGCACTGATAAAAGCACTAATAATGAGTGTAAAAACAAATGTTAACCAAGGTCCAGCTGGCAGGTATGTCTAAATTGCATTTAAGAAATAGAGCTCGTCTTACTCTACGGCTGGAAACCGAATTACATGAGAAACCCTTAATTTTAAACCATTTTCCAAAATGATTTTGGTGGTAAATTAGCTGTGAATCCTATAATAAATCTGCTGATGAATCAAAGAGGATTTGTTTTTCGCTCTGATTACTCAACTTGTTCCAGATCCTGTCTTTGAAGTGGAAGTAGCATGTACTTAGTGGTAGTAATACCCTGAACTGTAAGAAATATTGTATCAAAAAACAAATTTTGTGGCTCTGTCTCTTACTCAAAAGGTTTTGGCAGGCCACCTTTTTTGTACGTAAAGTAGCCTTGATGAACAATAAAGTGCTTTTAAACCACAGACTGTGCGCCTCTGTCCTTAAACGCTTTTAATGTGGTCGTGTGAAGAGGGATGTTTCTGCAGCTGAACAGTGTATGGAAGGATGTAGAGAGCATATAGTTCCATTACACAGAAACCACACACTAATTTAAAGGTCTTTGATGTTTAACTATAAGGAAACATTTTATTAAAGTTTAGTTAAATGCTAACAGAAGTGAATTAACTGTGTTGGACAAAATCAACTGGGAATAAGTTATGGAAAAGTGGTGTTTGTTCCCATATAATGTAATTTACAGCTCTTAGTTCATTTTTTTTTAAAGAGATCTCATTAATTTTTTCCAGAGAAATAACCAACAAGATAAAACTTTACATGTCTTAACATTCACACAAGTTTACAGAAACAACAGTGCAAAGGAAGAAATAACCCAGTAAATAAAGACCTCAGGTTCTCCACTTGATTCAGTTCCTGTCAGCAATCCAGCTGCATATAAACATCTGTGTGCAGGCGTCCCCCCAGGCGTGATATAAAGGCTGGTTTTACTATCAGCTGCTATTTATGTTTGGGTCTCTAGTAAGCAGGAAACTAGATGAATGGATCTGCTGAGTCCTCTGTTATTGTTTTTTAATACTTTACCTGAAACTTTTTCCATGTTGAATAAGTAAACATGATGTTAAAACATCACTGACATTTTAACACTTAGAAAAACTTAACTGATGCAAACATATATAGTTGTACACTGAATAGATTCAAGCTCAGTTTGGTTCCATTTCTTGTTAGCATTACCACTCTCCTCTCATGATGCACCTTTTGTCCAATGTTTGGTGTGAAGAAATATTTTGGAGTGAAATCTTTCTGCTGCTCCCCCCTCTAGATGCTCTCATCGTCGCTCATGTCCCAAATCTAAAGAAAAAACAAAGACACAAAAGAAGCTTTTCAGAGAAAAGAAAATTAACAAGGCAAAGCACAGAAGATGCAGTCTGACAAAGTAGTGATTAAATGATGTCAGAAAAAGAGACTTTTTATACTCTGGTGGTTTAATGGCTCCTGTAGAAGCAGGTGTTTCAGCTTTAAAAATGTCAGGGGGAGTTTCCCTTCTTTGCTTTCCAGGTTATTGTTATGCTTGCATCTAAGGCTCTTAGCTTGGTATCCTCAGTGTCTTCACAAACTTCATCAATAATTTGTGGGATTAAAAAGTTATATTTAGAAGAGGAAGAAGAAGCTTGATAACTCCTAAATACTACATTTTAATCATCATCTGCATGTAAAACAGAAATCTGTGGTAAAAGATCAATACAGTCCCAGCTCAGTACGACTGAAAGCAGAGCAGGCAGGGATGCTGATAATTACCAACAGGATTCAAACAATGAGTGGATTTTTACTGATATATTTAGCTAAAAAATGAAAGTTTATAGATTACAAAGCCTTGCATGCATCAGATTTATAAAACCTTTTAGAAGACGTTACCGTACAAAGTGCTGCAAGGAAGTGACACACAAACACACAGAGCAACCGGCTTTGCAAGAGCATGTCGGTAAACAAAAGCTGCTGTCTCATGGTAGCAGATACCTTACATTCCCCTGCTGTAAAACCTAATTCACATAACTCCTCTGACACTGACTGGGATGCCACACAGACAAAACTCTGACACGCATACACTGAATTCCACAACTTTACAACTCAAAGGGCTGAGACTTAAGAAAGCAGAGGGATCCCCTGCTTTCTGGGAGGGAACCCCGATATGAACATAAACTGAAGACTTTAAAGAACATTTTGTTTTATAGGCTCTAGCAAAAAAAAAAAAAAAAGGAAAAATACTGGGGTTAATTTTTATTTAACTTTATTTTGGTATGTGGCCTATATTGTAAAGTGATAACATTTATTTCATATCAAGAACCTGGGTGTAAAACCCCAAAATAACATTAAAAGCACACATTCATTTTCACCAACCAATGCACTATTAATGCAATAACTTTAAATTTTAAATGCTATGTTAGTGCATACAATAATACATTAAGTTCCTCTTTGTGTTGAGTAAACGTTCTGTAATCCATTTCTAGTCGAGTCACCTTGGACCTTCTCTATTCTACATAGTCCATGGTTCATGGTCCATTTCCCATTAAAGTTGAGTATACTAATGAGATTAATGTCAAGTTCCGAAGAATTAAACTTCATACTGCTGGTAATGCTTCTTCCAAAACAATCCCAACTTTTTCTATAACGTTGTTTAAGTCTCTGCTGCAAAGGCAACAGGCATCAACTGATACAAGTTTCTTGAGGTCCGTGCGAATACTGATTATTTTAACAGCAGTCTAAAGTCCCTGATGCACGTGCTTCTGATTTTTTTGTCGATTTTCTGAGCTGATATTGCTTTTTATTCCTCCATTTAAAACAGGGATGGAAAACCTTTAACATGTGGTTATAGTTTGAATTACAGCCTTAGTATGCTGGTTCTCCAGAGTCCTGGTATTCATCTAATTATGTTATTCAGGTTTGCTGGAGCAGGAACATTTAAGTGTTAGACACCAGGTCTTTACCATCCTCAATTTACATGATGAAAAATGACACAATCATAACAAATGTTACACAAGTCAACCACAAAAACAAAGAATTATTAACAAAGCACACCAAACATAGAAAGAATGGACAGCAAATGGAGTAAGTAGCAATGCATGTGCTTCATGCGGTCTTACTGCAAGGCAGCTGAATGGTCTACCGAAACTCACCCATGTATCAGCTGTCGATACGAGAAAAAAACATTAAAAATGTCCAAAAATATCCGTCGGCTTATTTATCAGTATATTTCTAATAAGTCACCTACATACTTAGATGCAATTGTTATGAAAACAGGGAAAAAAAGAAGTTTGTGTAGAGAGAGACTCCATTGTTTTTCCCACAATCAAAGTTTATAACATAGAAATGTGGATGTAAAAGAGAAACCCACATTAAATCCACCACAATAAAAGGTCTGGAACGGACCTGTGTATTAGATTCAACAGGTAAAAGCAATACCAGATCATTTTCTTGTTTAAACAGATTCCTACCTCAACCAATTCCATTTCAGTTCAAATATCCTGTCGTTTGTTTATGCTTTAGATGTAGTCAACCAAAAAACAAGGCTTTAGTTCCAAGGAGCCAAGAGTTGCTTAACCTGTCCTGTTGCACATCAACTTGTCTTGTTTACAGGCTGCATCTGTAGTGTGCTTCCAGAGTGAATTTGCAGGCCAGTGTGAAGAATCAGTGACTAATTCATATCAAAGCTGGACACCTTGCATTTCTGCTCCACTGCAGCTGGGGAACAACCATCAGAAGGGCAGAAGCAAAGAACTCTTTGAAAAACCAGCGAGATTGGAGGCCCTCTCTGGATGGCTGCCATGCCAAACTAAAGCCGCGTTAGTTATTGTGTGTGTGTGTGTGTACAATCTTTTGTGCAAAATGGAAAGAAGGTCGGAGTGAGTGGGAGTTTTGAGTTAAGGGGAGGTGGGTTGGGGAGGATTATGTAACATGAATAGCTTGAGCAAACTGAAGCCAACAACTTTACGCCACCATTTAAAGCACCGGTGAATAGCTGGGATGTTTCTCAACCTTTTTTTCCTCTATTAGTGCATTGATTAAGCAGATTTCCACAAATCCCAAATCAACTCTGGCCAATTAGTGAGCTTGGTGATTTCACAAAGCTTAGGTTTACAAATAACACTAATCTGATGAAAAACAACACACACAAATATAAATAATGAACTAGGTATAAGTGTTTTTAACCAACCTTAATTCCCAGAGACAGCTGCTTAAGCATTTAATAGAGGGGGCTCAGGTGTTATGTCAGTTAAATCCTTTCAAAACATAAATAGCTAAAGTCTTTTTTTAGTCAGTAGTAAAAAAAACAAACAAACAAACACCATGCTATACAGAACTATGATGTATTTTTGATCAAAATACCCAACAAACAATACCTAAATATTTGAATTAGGTCCATTTATCTGTTAGATAATATTTCTGAATTCCACTCTCAAAGGTACCGGTATTCCAATTCTGATGAAAACAGCTACAAAAGGCTCAAGATAAACCAAAACTGGGTAGCGAGGGACTGCCGGACAGACAGAAGGCGGAATGGATAGACGGACAGACTGATAGACTGACAGGTGGATAAATGGGAAGACCTCAGCTCTACAATAACCACTCATAACATCAACAGGCCTGTCACCTTCAGACATTCACTTACTGTGGGTCTAAAAAACAAAACAAGAGTCACAAAAGTTGGATGTTTTAGAATGTCCAGTAGTGAACTGCATGTAATCTTTGTGGGAAAGTGTTTGTAATAAGCTGGGCTCTGGTTGATGTGACAAGCCTAATCCAGGCTAGTTGTTGAAACAGCGCTCAGATCTGATGAGATAGAGGAGGTTTGAGCTGGAAGCAGAGGCTGCTAAAAACACAGCCAAGCCTCAGCTGCTGATGCTGATTACTGCTCTCCCATAAACACAACAAGCCCCAGCATGAAGGGTTCCTGCAGCATTCGCCAAAGCTCCAGAAACTTCATTTTGAAAGACGTTAAGCCAAAAGCCCTTTCATTTTCTATCTATTGAATCATTTATTCAAAAGGGGATCTTAAGATCTTTGTAATTCACTTCTATTGCCACTTTCAGACAGATGACAGTAGTGTAGCTTGTTTAGCAGGCTGTTTTAAAACCCTGATCCTTCATGCAGGAGTACATCCTATGTGCGGGTGGCCCCAGTGGGGCTCCAACCTCTGAAGCCATTCAGTTCGGCAGCGCTACTCAACCACTGATAGAGTAGGCTATTAAAAACACATCTGCTTTACATATTAGAACTGACACCAAAGCACAAAGCGCAAAGTCAAGCTTTCATCATGGAGACTGGCTCCATCTGATATGCAATTAGAGGACCACACAGAGTGATGTGGTTTGAGGCTGCAGAGCACAACAAGGACCGAGGGCTGCTGGTTTAAAAAAAAAAAAAAGAAGAAGAAAGACAACATGTACGCTGGGAAAACCACTTGCTTTGAATTCATGTTTGTTGTCTGTGATTGAGTTTGTGAATTTTTACAGAGCTAAATTAAGCAGTTATATCTGTCATTGCACAGAGGAGCTCATTTGGAAAAGTGGTGATGCAATATCAGACAGGGAGAAGGCTATCCCTGCATTGGCCAAAACCAGGAGTCATCCAACACTAATCTTTGTTTCCCACTTTGCTATATGCAGCTTTATTTTTTTGCCAGTTTAAAACCAAAAAGGCCCACTTAGATAATTATCTCATTTTCAAGGGAGTAACAGAACCTGTTACAGTCTTTAGAGCAGTTCATTGTCTTTAGAACCATTAACAGTCTTTAGAACTGGTCAAACTGAAATAATCAACAGCGTTCTGCAGCATAACAATCTTTAGAACCTGTCATAGTCTTTAGAGTCATAAAAATTCTTTAGAACCTTTTTATGTGTTTTTAGAACTTCTCACAATTCTTAGAGCAATTAATAGTTTTTTGTACCAGACATAGTCTTTAGAACATGTCAGTCGTTAGAACCGGTTAGAGTCCTTGGAATCATTATTAGTCTTTAGAACGTAACACGGTCATTGCCTCTAACAGACTTTAGAGCCATTAACAGTGTTTGTACCACACACAGTCTTCAATTTCTCGAAGCAGTAACAGTAGAACCATTAGAAGTCTTTTGAATTATTAACAGTGTATTAAAATGTCCAAGTCTTTAGAATCTTTCACAGTGTTTATAAGCAACCGGTCTTCAAAACCAATAAAGAAAGAAAACAAATAATCAGAGAAGCACCTTCTTTCACATGTGTTTAGTTTTTTGTTTTTTTTCAAAAAAGCGATGTATAAAACAACACACAGAACATATGGTGAGTTTGTTAAAAAAATAAAAATACAGCCTTTCCAGACCAGCAAATAACTGAAGCAATTTGCTGTCAATGTTATGTTATTATCTAATATTATCTAGACAAATTCAGCAGTTTTACCTTTTAGCTTAAATTTCTAATACAGATAGGTTTTCATTATCTTTAAAACCAGCACTTTTCCCTAAATCACAAATAAGACAATGACTGAACAGTTAAGAGTCATTGACATAGAGCAGATCAAACAAGTCTGCTTAGGAAATTTTTGTTTCCTCTGACAAATTATTCGCATCTGGTATACATCTCTGGATGACAGGGTTGAAGGGGTGCTTCAATGTCCTTAACCCTTTCATCCTTCTTCCCCTCCCACCACAACAGCCTCAAAAGGGCCGGTTTTACCTCCAAGAGAAAAGAGGAATCTTAAAGTAGCTTAAAAAAAAAAAGGAAAATCACACAGAAAATCAAATGTCAATAAATGTAGTTCCTATACAGTTTTCAATAGTTAAGTGGCTGAAAACACTATCCACATGGAAAGATATATAAAATAAAAAAAGCAAAACAGGAAGGGCTTATAGAGGTTTCTTTTTTAGCTCCTATCCTTTGCCGTCCTTTCTTTTAGAAAACCACGCTCCACTCATCATAGAATTACCAAAAACACACTTTGAATTACCGTAACATCTACAACAATAGCAAGCGTGTTTTATGTTTATGTGTCTTTGTGGTGACCTTGCAATGCTGAGAAAGCATTCGAGCCCCGCTCCCACAATGACAGCAAACATATAAACCCCATATACTCGCACAAACAAATGTTCTGTGGCTTCTGGCTGCAGGATGTAAATAAATAATGCAGCTTTGGGTGTGGCTGCTGTGGGGTGCTGGTCTTTGGCATAGATGAGTGTTCTACTCTGCAATGGCAGCACTTTGAAGTGCAATGGGATGAGGTTTAAATATCACCTGAGGTGCTCTTTGAGGACAACTTCAGTGTGGTTTATCCGGGACTGCAGATATCAAAGAGGTTTTTTTGTTGTTGCTTTTAAAAAAAAAAGAACATAAACATGTTCCATGTTTATTCACCAATCCTACTTTATAATGATTTATTAACAATAGTATCTGTTATTGAATATGACCATACAAGCGAGCAACTTCAGATCTAAAAGGTGTAAAGGCCACTGTGAAAATGTCTAATCTATCAGGAAAAAAAAAAAAAAAAAAAACCTACCTGACAAATATAAAGAATTTAACTAACCCGGGGGAAAAAAGGTTAACTTTTTGTGTAAGATAGTTCTTCCATCCCCTCCATTAACTAGAGGTTTAGAAAGGTTTCAAGGAACCACAAGGTTATAACTATAAAAGGTATCAGTCAGAAGAGAGCTATAACAAAACGAAACACTGTTTTGCATAAAAAAAAGCCAGCCCACTGGACAAAAATCACTTTACAAAAAGAAAGTTTCTCTTAAATCAATGAACACAAACAGGAAAATGGTAAAAAAAAAATGCTTTCCTAATACAAAAACTCCCTGAAACGTTAACAAATGTTATAGACACTGTAGGTTATATCTGCACCGTGGATTAAAATTTCATCCTCAAATTAAGTTAACCTCATGCAAACTAAAATACATCAATGAAAGTCAAACACAATAAATGGAAAAGAAAGAGGCTGAAAGGAAACAAAGTCTCTAATCTGGGAGAACAATAGCAGTATGTTTATTATTAGATTTCAATTATTCCATCCTGACATTTAGGATGCATTTTCTCACACAAACCCTACACACATGTAACTAGCAGTATGATTCCCCAAAATGGATCCTCAGAGATACTCTGTGTTAATGAAGACAAGAGTCATACAGTTAAAAAAAAAATAAAAACAACTGGGATTAAGGGTGCTAAACCCTTTTCATGCTCAGCATCATCTTTCAGTACCTCACCAAAATGATCCCACAAACACATGTGCAACAAATGAAGTGTGTACACTGACTGATGACAGAATCTGAATCACCAATCATCAAGAGAAGGTGACCTCATACAGTCCGGTGTAAAGCCAAGAGTCGCTGCAGCTTATTACATTCCTGAAATCCTGCACAACAAGGGAAAAATCTGCAGAGGGGATTCTTTATCAGCAAAAAGAGAGCTTAGATTGAGGTGAAAAGGTCAAAGAAAACCTGCAGTTACAGGCCAAAAAGTATGCCCCAAAGTTCTATTTTCCCCCATTAAATATAATGAAAATTAGATGAATACAAACGTTGATCATTGTTCCGAAACAGGAAATTTAAAGTCGCTGAAGTACATTTGGAATGAGCAGGATTCTTTCAAATACATTCCTGTTTATGGATGTGCAGTATAAAGTATGGACAATCTAGTTATCCATATAGTTTTTATAAGTTCTTTGTAGACCCCTGATAAATTCAGGAATCATGATTTGGCCCAAATTAATACAGATCAATGTGATGAAGCATTTGATATAGTGTTTTTACTATTATATTATGCAAGTAATTTGTTGAATTTAATTGTATATCAAGAAAAAACACCTGTTTGAATAAACCAAAACTTCATTACAGAGTCAGCTTAATCATTTTTTAATAAAAACAGACATTTAATGGTACTTAGAGGTAAAGTCTTTCAGTTAGAGTGTTAATTTGATCAAGTTCTTTAAAAAATATCTATCACCTGAAAATATGATCTACACATAAGGATCCTATTTTCAATTAATTAGTTTTAAAAAGTAAAGCATGTGGCTCCTTTTAATCTTATTTCCACTTTGTGCAATAGGGACAAACCAGAACTCACTGAAGAAATAGATGTTTGTTTTTTATTCAGTTGAAATGAATTAGAATCAGCATTTCTACACAAAACTAATAAAGAGCAACAGAATGCTAATGCATGGTTAAAGGGAAAGCAATGAGAGAACTAGAAAAGTTGTATTTAGTAAGTTGAAAAATGGCAAAAACAAGCAGAAATTGAAAGCAGAAACTGCTTAAAAGGTATGAAATAGAAGAAAACACAAATGGCTACTTTCGTACCTGAAAACTACCAAAAGCAAGCTGAAGCCAATGGCAAAAACATAGCTGAAGAAAATAGCAGAAAACAGAAAAGCTTGTCCTAAAAGAGAGCAGAATAAAAGCAAATTCAACATTATAAACCCTGCTTAGATCTTATAAATGAGCAAAAACAGCAGAAATATAAGTATAGAGAAACTGGATTGGTTAAATGAGTAGCTTAAAGACAGGGAGTACAATTTTAAAGAATAGGATATTAAATGAGAAGCGAAGTGGTAAATTGTTTGGAAAAATGTCAAGAATCAGCATAACAATAAATACAGATGAGTCAGTTGATAAACATATAGAAAATAGTGTAATCTTAAGTAGCTTGACAAGCCAAAGCACAAACAAGGGGTAGTCTGGGGTAAACTGCTGTAAAATGGTAAATCCCACAACAATAATGGTTACATTTCCTGAATCCTGACAAAATTTCTACGTTTTGAAGTATAATTTGTGTGGGTACTTTAAAAATTCAGTGAGTAAGTAGAGGTTGTTTCCCAAGAGTATAATGTTCGTAAATGTTAGACTATGCCACTTTAGCAGAATTGACTTCTATTATAAAACCAAAAATCTGCAAACAATTTAAAAACAGTCTAAAGCTTAACTGAAGCAAAACTGTAAAAGATAGCAAAAAGCCAAGTTAGCAGAAGTTTGCAGAAACTTTTTAAAAGTTGAATGGTGCAAAAGTAGGTAAAGGGCAGAATTTTTGCAGAATCCCATTCACCCCACTCAACCTTCACCCCAGTCTCAGGTGTTTTGCAGACTAACGGATTTTCTTACTAGTTTGCCGTATGTTTGGCTCCATCCATATTTCAATCAGCTCTGACAATCTTCCCTGTCCCTGCTGAAGAGAGGCACCCCCGGAGCATGATGCTGCCACTGCCATATTTGACAGAGTGGATGGTGTTCAGAGTGATATGAAGTGTTAGTTGTCTGCAACACAATGTTTTGAATGTGGAGTAGAAATGTAAATTTTGGTATTGTGTGCTTTTGGCAAACTGCAAACAGGACTTGATGATTATCTTTTAACAATGGCTTTTTTCCTGTCCTTCTTCCATAAAAAACTATGACTAATAGTTGTACATTGGACAGATTCCTGATCTTCTTGGTAAGATTACAGTTCTTAGTAGGACGATGTAGGTTTATAGTTGTTCCTCTTTCTATTTCCTGGTGACGAATTGAATAGTCCTCCATGGGATGTATGAACCTTGGAAAATGTTGTTTTTTTTCTAAACCTGCTTTAAAGTCCCACACAGCTTTATCCCTGACCTATTTTCCTTGGACTTTGTAATACTGTTTGCTCGCCAATATTATCCTAACCAACCTCTGAGGTTATTAAAGAGCGGCCATATTTGTACCAGAATTAGATTACACACAGCTGGACTTGACTAAGTTATTAGCAATCATGGGAAAACTTTGAAGGCAATTGGCTACACAGAAAAAATGGGTTAAATACTTTTGCACACTGCACTTCTGAGTTTATTTGTAAAAAAAGATGCACTATTTTCTTTCTACTTCAAAATTATATAGCATTACCATCATATATTTCAGATAAAATTCTGATATAATAATGTTTGTGGTTGAAATGTGACGAAATGTGGAAGGTTCAATATGTGTGAATAATTTTGCAAGTCACTGTAAGTGTTTGGATGTTTGCATGGTTCAGTTATTGAGAGGTTTGTCATCTGTGGGGAGTCAGACATGCAGAGAGGGCAGTCAGTATTTACAAAACGGAAAATTTAGAAAGGTCTCGTAGTGGGAGCGTCACTCAAAAATTACTTGATCTGCTTTAAACCTGAGAAGAGTGGTTTGCCTTATTCTTTCTTAATATTTTTTTAAATATTCTAATCTTTGGTAATGATGATTTGTTCTAGAAGTTTCTCAGTTCAGGAAAAAGGCTGGGTAACTGAAAAACATTTAAGACTGAATCTTTTGGTCTAAGCATTTTGCTTTTTTTAACCATTCTACTATCCTTGTTGACCCTTAAAGCTAAGTGCACAAAGTGCATGAAATATAAAGAATCTAAACCCACTAATAGTTTGTTTAATAAAATAATGTCTCTAGGCAGAGCACACAAGGCCGCACAATAAGCAGAGCTTGTGTTAATATTGCTTTAAAGTAAAAAAAAAAGCTCATTTGATAAATGAATTCCAGATGCTTTGGTCCATGAGATGTGATGTTGTAGGTGTGTCTGTTCTTACATGTTGATGTGGTTTAGTAAACTAAGAACAGATCTTATGATTCTCAACTGTGGATGTTAGACTCCGACAGCTGAAAGTACCAATATGTAGAGAGGTAGTGAAAAGTAATTTCAACTGGGTTTTAAGATGTACAGTTTGTTTAAACAGAGAGACCTTATCCATATTTCAAGGCATTATACTGATTTAAAAGCAATTATTTGGGTCCTCACCTAAGGTTTGTGTAAAGTATTTGCCTCCTCACAGATTTAATCTCAATATGCTTTTTTTTTGTCAATTCAAAAGATTATTGTGTAAACCAAAAATATCTGGAGTCAGTTTTCAAGTTCTGATTTCATTTATTGAGAGAAATACAAAAACCTACCTAATTCCAAGTGAAAGTGATTGCACCCCCCAAAAGAAAAAAAAAACTCTATTCCACTTTACAAAATTGCTTTCATTTAGCAACAAAGCAAGAACAGGGTTTGTAAGGTCATGTTAAATCATCACAATTCTGTTTAAGCCAGGGCTTTGACTAGGCCACTCAATGATCTACTTTTTCGAAAATGAACATGTGGGTTTTGATGCTTGTATTCTTAATGAATTAAATAAATATTTCTAATATTGTTTGTCTGCTGTTTGTCTTTTTTAAGAGCCATATTATATTTGACATTATAGTTCATCTTTGTTGGGAAAATAAACAATACAAAATCTTAATGTGCCCAAACAATTAGCCTTGATTGTTTAAATCTGTACATAATGTAGGAGGCAAATGTAACCACTGTAAATTAGAACATCAAATAAAATAGAAAAACTACAATCTGCTCCTCTCTGCCTCTCAATCTAAAAGAATAATTTTGTCCTGTCCTATTTCCTGCAGGATCCTGTGTGTTCCCTCTGATATCCTCATTGTTCCAGGTCCATGGCTCTCATGGGAGAGCACAGTAATCACAGAGTGTCATTTAGTGCGTACGGGTAAATGTCCTATTTACTGAAGCTTGGGATAGGAAGAAGGAAAAAAGACGGGTGGAGACAGGAACAGGCGGAGAAGCTAAAACTTAACCTCTACATCTCTTGTACACTGGGTCAGATTAAATAGAACAGAGCCACATGACAACCTCTCAACATACAGCATAAACCATGTCACAAAGTATTCCAATCCAGGTCTATATTCATTACAACTACATGAGCAACAATTAAAGCAACCCGTATTATACCTGGCAACTGTGATAAAGATGAATACTGCAAATATTAGAAAAATAAAAAAAATAAACAAAAAAACAAAACAAAACAATTGAAGCTCTTATTCATAGTATACCAAAAAAACAAACACTGGTGCTAAACTAATTCAATTCAATTCAGTTTATTCAATTCAAATATAATCAAATATAATTTGAACACCCACAGTTACCTGAAGCTTTTTTTGCAATTTAGATTTCATATTTTAGTTATAAGCATCTAATAACTTAACCAAAATGTGCGTCATCCAAAAATTCCTGTTTTCCCAATTTCACGTCTCCCAGTTACTCTCAAAAATGACAAACCAAACATAATTCAAATAGGACAGATGAGTGTCCTTTTAGGTAAAGCAAGAGAAAGATGCATTAACATGGTTTTAACTAAGATCAGAACTGTATCTGAAATATAAACATTCAAATATAAATTACAAAACCATCTTGGGCAGAAGCCTGCCATTGTATGGACCTCTGTAGAGAAGCAAAGTACTAAGATCTAGCATTAAATGGCCAATATACAGTGGAGAGAACAAGTATTTGATACACCGTTGATTTTTCAGGTTTTCCCACTTGCAAAGATTGAAGAAGACTGTAATTTTTATCATATGTACTCTTCAACTGTGAGTGATGGAATCTAAAACAAAAATCCAGAAAAATACA